>CAUYRH010070797.1:0-25411 GCA_963574655.1 Perodicticus potto | reverse complement strand
AAGGGTACAAGTGAAAATTACTAAATGTAGAATATAAATGTCTTCATATAGTGATTAAAAGGCCATGAAGGCTATGTTAAATAGTTCAATGAAAATATTTCAGATTGTCTATGAAGTCAGCACATTGTGCCCCATGATTGCGCCAATGTACATAATTATGATTTAATAAAAATTAAAAAAAAAGGAGAACTAGACCATTAATAATGTCCTCATCAATGTCGGGAAATAGTGATTTATATTTTAAGGAACCTTTCATACTGGAAGTGAATTGGTTGGAGTCTGTTGACTTCTCCATTTGAGGTAGGTTCCAAAGATTTTATCCAAAGACATGAAGTTTACCAGGCTGGAAGGATATGACTTAGAAAAGGTTGTGGATTCATGCGCAAGTGGAACGAGCCTCAGAGAGGACACCCACGCAGGGCCACTGTGTAACCTGTTGACGGAGCAAAAGATGATGATAACTCGGGAGGGAGGTGCTTGCTAAAAAGAAAGATGTAGCAAAGAGACATAGGAAGGTTAAAGAGGGTGGTGCCTGTGGCTCGGTGGGTAGGGTGCCGGCCCCATATACTGAGGGTGGCAGGTTCAAACCCAGCCCTGGCCAACTAAAACAGCAGTGACAACTGCAACAAAAAATAGCTGGGCCTTGTGCCAGATGCCTATAGTCCCAGCTACTTGGGAGGCAGAGGCAAGAGAATCACCTACGCCCAAGAGTTGGAGGTTTCAGTGATCTGTGACACAATGGCACTCTACCCAGAGTAACAAAGTGAGACGCTGTATCAAAAAAAGAAAAAGGTTAAATAAAGTATTAAAAAGGAACAAATGAGATGAGCAAAGTGGCCAGTGCAGAAATGACTCCTTCACAATCACTTGTGCACACATCTGTGTTGTGGTGGGAACACAATGGAGTGGGCTGGGGACGCAGAAGGTGGCATTCAGGACGCTGACCAATGGTGGGTGCTGCTCCCTCCCCAGTGTCCTCCTTGCAGAGTGCCAGGTCCAAGCAGGACATGTCTATTGGGGCTCTTTAAAGGTGTTGGGTCGCTCAGAATTCACCTTGCTGCCTGAAGTGGGAGCTCAGGGGTCTCAGGACAGATCCACAACACTCAAAAACGTGGAGAAGGGGCACAGAGCAGGGCTTATTTGGAAAATAACTACTCCATTCTTGTCATTTCTATGAATGTTAAGAGAGAGAACTTTTTCATGGTCTATTTTGGTGGTTGTCTTGTTTTGCATTTTACAGTGGCAGGACTAGGATCCTGACACCTGGGCCCTGAGCCCCACCCCCCGATAGGCCCATCTTTGGGTTGTTGCACACTCCCCAGCCCCACACTGTCACTGCGTTGGCACCTCTAGGGCTCTGGTGAAGTTTTTAAGAGACAGGCAGGAGGTGGGGCTTGGAATAAATCCCAGGGCAAAATGTACCCTTCCCCTTCTCCTCTGTTGATAGCAAATGACGCTTGCTGTGCCTTTTCCTTGAGAAAATATTGGAATTGAGTCAAGTGGTAGCAGTTCTACTTTGCAGAGGGTGAAAGTTGGGCCCCAAAGCCATGAAGTGACCATGTAGACACTGTTACACCGTTAGCAGAGGGTAGGCTCATTGAAGGAAATGTCTTGAAATTGAAATTATGAAACAGAATGTAGCTGTCACCATTTATTTGTTTCTTTGTTTTAGACAGAGTCTCACTCTGTCACCCTGAGTAGAGTGCTATGACATCATAGCTCACAAGCAGTGATAGAATGCTGAGTGGAGTGCTGTCATCTGGAGTAGAGTGCTGTGACATCATAGCTGGCTCGCAAGCAGAGCTCACAGCAACCTCAAACTACTGGGCTTACGTGATCCTCTTGCCTTAGCTACTCGTAGCTGGGGTTACAGCCATGCAGCAGCATGCCTCACTATTTGTAGTAGAAACAGTGTCTTGCTGTTGTTCAGGCTGGTCTTGAACTCCTGAGTTCAGGCAGTCTACCTGCCTTGGCCTCCCAGGGTGCTGGATGACAGGTGTGAACCAGTGCATCTAGCCGATATGTTTTGTTTGCTGTGGAAACACACACACACACATAGATAGATAGATAGATAGATAGATAGATAGATAGATAGATAGATAGATAGATAGAATCACAGAGAGAGAGAAAGCAGAGAGTTGCAGAGTTGCAGAGGGTCAGGCGATAGATAGAGGGATGAGGTGTGGGTAGGACCACCTTCCAGGCTGTCCCATTCAGATACTGTGCTCATATTTTTCCTTAGGAATACTGAAAGGAATTCCCTTTGCTATAACCTGAGGACACTGCAGGGCATCTGCTCAGAGAGAAGAGGTGCCTGCCTGAAGTTGGGTGGGTCCCTGAGATCAGGAAACATGTTTTTAAATGTGTTGTTTCTAACTTTACCACCAAACAATTTACAGCAAGCATAATTCACTTTTATGACAGCATTTCCACACTGAGTAGATCGGGTAGTCTATAAAAGAGAGGGGCATTGTGAACACATTAGAAATAAGAGGAAAAAAAATCCCCCAAACACCATCAAAACTAAGTGTTTTCTTTTCTTTAGTTTTGGAAATGGCTATCTGTTAAAGAAATCAAGTGCGTGGGAGCAATAAACCCGCCAGCATGTGGGCATGATGAAGGGGACAATATTTGATTTTCAGAGGATTAATAGGAACGAAGGGCAGAAAATGCTCTCCTGTTGTGCAGCCACAGAGTGAATTAAATGGGGGAGTGTTGATGTTGATTACTGCTCTGACTCCTTATTCGAATGGTGTTACCTGAGAAGATGGAGTTTGCTGCTCATGGCCCCTCTGCTCATCTTGGCAGCTGCTCAGGTTTTGAAAGGCAAGAGGTGAGTCACCCGTTATCCCGTCAGGCTACCCCCACAGGCTATCTCCCTCTGTGGGAGATGATCTGCTGCCATTAGGAGGTGATAAGTGGTCAGGAGTAGGAAATGAGTGTCATTGTGATAAAGGCTGAGACTTTTACAAGAACTAACCATGTCTTTCTTTCTATGCATTCCATTTGTATTGACTTAGTAATCATCATAATAATCTTAGGCAATAAATATTTTGCTAGCCCCATTTTATAGACTGGGATCTGGGACATGATATCTGAAATATTTTGCCCAATTTCTCAGTCATTAGGTATGAAGCCAGAATGTGAACTCAAGTAGTTTGGCATGCAATGGTTCTGTCCCTTGGTAACAGCCCTTACTGGGAAAAGCAGATGCTATTCGTGGGCTCCTTGTCTTCCATAAAATTTTATTTGTCGTTCTTGTTCTGATGTGTCTCTCCTCAGAGTTCTGTCTCTGTTCTTGTTTCATCAAACAGATACAAAAATATATCATTTGCCTTTATTTCAAACTTTTCTGAGAGTGTATAATATTCAGGATGTTCACTGGGGAGGAACCAGGGTGTATGCAACCCCTCTCAGAAACTGATGGGATCTCACATGGAGAATTTTTGTCTTTAAACTGCATGGGAGTGCTCCATTTCCTCAAGAGGCTCCAATCATATTCGGCATATCACAGTTTAGGAAAACCTTTCTGAATCAGATCTCTGATTGCAACTGAAGGAAATTCAGCCTAGACATGGATAAGGGGGAAGAAGAGAGAAAGAGAAAGAGAGAGGGAGGAGTGTATTACCTCACTTAACTATACTAAAAACTGAGAGGGCAGAGTGTGAGAAGAACTTCATTTTGCAGCTGAAACAATTTGGCCTTTTTTTCTCTTTCCTTCTCCTTCTCTTCAAATCTGAAACAGTTTCAACACTGAAGATCTGCCTTTGCTAAGCCCTAGGAAGTACACCTTCGGATAACTCCAAACTCACATGGAAAAGATTTATCTTTCAGGGAGGGCAGAGGGGTCTGTCTTATCAGCTGCAGATTGAAAAATCTCAGAGAAGTACTCTCATTGGCTCAGCTTGGGGTCATGTGACCATCTGTGAACCAGTCACCACAGTTTGGAGGATAGATTTCTATAATGGCCCTTCAAGGTGTCCATTTGTGATGAGGGCACTGGGTCTGTGTATTAGTTCTCCATTGCTGCTATAACAAACTGCCTTAAACTTAAGGAATTAAACAAGAATGGATTCTCTTACAGTTCTGGAGATAGCAGAAGTCCAAAATAGGTGTTACTGGGCTAAAATTAAGGTGTTGGCAGAGCTTCATTTCCTTCTGAAGGCTTCAGGGGAAAATCCATTTTCCTGGAAGTTCCATATTTTAAATATCACCCATATTCCTTGACTTATAGTCCCTGCCTTCCTCATCAAATAAAATGTAGCATCTTCAAATCTCTAATTCTCACCATGTGTTTTCATCATCTCATCTTCTTTTTTGAATTCCTTGCCTCTCTTCTTTACTAATAAGGACACTTGAGATGGTATTAAGTCCTCTTGATAATTTAGCACAACCTTCCTACCTCAAGATCCTTAACTTAGTCACATCTCCTTTTTAATGCAAGATAATGTATCTATAGGTTCTGGGGATCAGGGCATAGACATCTTTAGGGGCTGTTACTGGGAAACAGGAGGCTGTCATACCATTTCAGACATCAGACCCACCAGGGCTATAGACTCAGATCGTGTATTTGGTGTCTGAGGATAACCGAGTGAGTGTTTTCATCACCTCCTTTCTTGGAGCATATGTGCTGCATTTGGGTAGTATGTGTAGACCTGCTCTGTCGGCGGAGAGGGGGTAAGGACTGAAAGCTGCACAGAGAAGTGTCAACTGTGTATGGAGATTTGGTTTAAGCTTCTCTAGTACGGAAGCTTAAACCAAAGCTAGCGCTAGCACTTGCTAGAGAAGGAGAGTTCAGGTCCTGGTTGTGGTGTCTGTGCCTAAAGGTATTAACTGAGCCTGGCTGAGGCCGAAATGTGGTCTCCCTCTCTGAAGCAGCTCCCAGCCCTGTAACCGTGAGCCCACCACCAGGTTCCCTGAGGCTGCCCTGCTGTGCAGAGAAGGGCAACAGATAACTCAGCCTCACTCTTTGTGTCACCCATGAAACAGCAGCTGGAGGAAGGGCTGAGGGTTTGTTAAGTAGACAAATTAATAAGCACCCCTAAGCCAATGCCCTCTTCCCATGCAGCTCAGAAAGCTTTAGCAAAAGCCATCAATTGTGGCCACAACAAGGAGGGAGGCAAAGAGACCCTGAATTTGGGTGAAGGGGAATTGCACTGTTTCATCAGGTCCTAAAAGCAGAGTCAAATCACGACCCAGCACTAATGAATCTTCATGTCCTTGACATTGTAGAGGCAGTCCGTGCAGCGTGACGTCATAAACTGGAGGGGGAAGAACGGGGGAGCTCGTCCTCATCAGCTGTCTTGGTAAGTTTTGGGAACAAGTACTGAATTAATTAAAATTTCATTTGAATAATGAGCACATGGTTATATTTATTTTATTCTCAATTCTTTCTATAGTAACCGAGGAGGCTCCCTCCTGCAGGGTGGCTGGTGGCAGTGGCCCTGCCAATCCTCATTCCAAGGAAGCGAAAGTTATTTTTGACTTCCCGTTATTGAAAGAAACACACATATGTGGAACATTGAAGGTGTGACTGTCAGCTGTTCACCTGAGAAATGGCTTGGGGTTGACTACGTGTCATTTATACTTTTTTTTTTTTTTTTGAGATGGAGTTTCACTTTGTTGTTCTTGTTAGAGTGCCGTGGTGTCACAGCTCCCAGCAGCCTAAAACTTTTGGGCTCAAGTGATTCACTTGCCTCAGCATCCCTGGTAGCTAGAACCACAAGCACCTGCCACAATGCCTGGCTATTTTTTCTTTTCTCTTCTTTAGAGATGGGGTCTTGCTCTTGCTCAGACTGGTCTCAAACTCCTGAGCTCAAGCAATTCACCCACCTCGACCATCAGTTTTGACACTGCTCGTTGCTATAAACACTATAAGCATCTAAAATCTGGTGCATTTAATCTCCCAAAATTATATCTTCTTAATCTGTCATGGATTTCTTACTAATGCAATCCCTGCTTTTATCAGTCCTAAAAACCAAAGCAGATGGCATTCTGATGAGTGTATTAGCCTAATATGGGTAAGGTGTTATCACAAAAAAAATATCTGGGGGGCCTGATATTAGCCAGTGGTTTGAGAACTGGAAAACAATTATTTGTTATTTTTTTACAGTTGCCTAAGGAAGCTTGCAGTTTTTCACAGGACCATTTACCAGGTTGACCAAAGGAAGCTTCTGGGGATTATTTTCCCTGTGGTAGTGTACAGTGATTGCAAGTGCCACACAGGATGGAAAGAAGTCAGACGGACTCCTGCACCCCTTCATTTCCATGCATCCATGGTTTTGTCTGCATGGGGTAATCTTTCTCTATTGCATCTCCACTCCCTATATCCAGGCCAGAGCCTGAACTGTGAGTAAAAGCATGAGTTTGTATCATAAGAAAAACACACCAGCACTTCCAAAGACTCACAGAGGCAGGGCATATAATTTGGAAATTGTACTGGAAAAGACAGGGCTTCTGTATGAGAGTTAACTTCATACTTAACTTGCATACATGCTGTGCTAGAAGGTGGCATCTAACCTTTAGAACCTTCTTCACCCATCTTGAAGATTTTGGAATTTCACACTTTGAATCTGAGCTTCTTTGCGAATTCTCTGATACTACCTTACAAGAATAATGGAAATTGGGGCAGCGCCTGTGGTTCAGTGAGTAGGGCGCCAGCCTCATATACCAAGGGTGGTGGGTTCAAACCCGGCCCTGGGCAAACTACAACAAAAAAATAGCCAAGCGTTGTAGTGAGTGCCTATAGTCCCAGCTACTTGGGAGGCTGAGGCATGAGAATCACCTAAGCCCAAGAGCTGGAGGTTGCTGTGAGATGTGACACTACAGCACTCTAAGTAGGGTGATAAAGTGAGACTGTGTAAAAAAAAAAAAAATAATAATGGAATACTTAACCAGAACATTTAAACAAGAAAGGTTGTTTTGCATGCCAAAGAACCTGAAACTAGGGTAATTCCAGGTTTGGTTCAGCAGTTTCCTAGGTCTCAAAGGACCCAGGCTCTTTCTGTTTTTCTTTTGTACCCACTGAATATTGGTCAATCCTTACTTAGCCTTACCTCCTCATGGTCACAATATGGCTGCCAGAGCCTCTCATGTCTTTACATTTAGAGAAAAAAAAAATAGCAAGTTTTATCTGTTTCCTGTTTTTTTTTGGGGGGGGGGGAGTAGGAAAATGCTTTACATGAGCCTCTATAAGCATCTCTATTGTGAATTAACTTACTGGGCCCTTTTCCTTCTGGAAGAATTTTCCAGTCTGATGAGGCTAGGGAAGAGACTGGGACCAGCAAAGCAATGAGGGGATGTGGGAAGGGTCCCCAGAGGGAACTTCAAGAGCTGTCAGTCAAAAGGACAAGGACGCACAGATGTACAGCTCAGAGGCCTGAGGTCCAACTCTAGCACCCTGACCTGCTGTGTTTACATTATACAAAACAGAAAACAGGTGTTTTTGTTTTTTTTTTTTTAACATTTACACCGGTTTTAATTAATTAATTTAATTTTATTTTTTTGGAGGGGGATTCAATGTGTTGATTATTTGTACAAATTGGAATGTTTGTAGCTTTCACCTCATTTACTTAATCTCAGTGTTAAGACATTTGTGTTCAATACTTGATAGATTTGACTTGTACCCCTGCAATATGCTCTATACGTGTGGTCCCACCATTAACTCTCCCTGTATCGAACCACTCCTTCCCTTCCCTTCCCCCTCCCCTTCCCTCCTTCATCCTGGGCTATAGTCGTGATTCATCTCTCATATGAAAGTGTGAGTGATTATAAATTGGTTTTATAGTAGTACTGAGTACATTGGATATTTTTTCCCATTCCTGAGATACTTTACTAAGAAGAATATTTTCCAGCTCCAGGTTTTTAAAAAAATTATTTGATTTAAAAAAATTAGAAGCTTTCATATAATAAAATAAAAATTTCAAATTTTGATCTTCCATAAAAATTATAGAAGGGAGGGGACACTGGGGCCACAGATCTTCTGGGGACATCAGACAGAGCCTGGGCTCCTGGGGACACCACTATTGCCCACCCCTCACACTTGCTCCCCAAACCCCCAATGCCTGTCTTTGGGGCTCACCTGCTCCCTACTCTCTGCTGGGTGGGGCCGGGGCTGGGTGAACTGTGAAGGGGCTGCTCTCTGGAGGAGGGAGCATCTGGAGCAGGCACGTGGGGTGAGCCCACTCAGAAATGCTTCCTGCAGGTGGGGGAATTCCTGTGCAGCCCCCAGTCTCTGGGCTTTGGAGGGCAAGGGTGTCACCCACAAAATTGACAAGAGTGACGTCTGTGCTGTGGTCTGTGACATCCTCCTCTAAGGTCTGGATTCCCAAGACTCTGTAAGGGGAACTCTTAGGACCCCCATTATCTGCAGGTGGGATGTTGGGTCTCTTCCAAAGTCACCTAAGAAGGGCTTGTTCCAAGGTCTATGTGGGAAGAAGCCCTTCAGCTTCCAAGTCCTGGCTGGAGAACCCTGTGCTGGGGCAGAGGTCAGCCTGAGCTTCAGCTTCTGGCCTCAGATGGGTGGCTATGGCCCAATGCTGGTGGAGGGACAGCTCTCCTGGGAGGTAGGGGTATCCATGCATCTGGGAAGAGGGAGGCTGGAGTACGGGGGAGCATCGACCCTTCGTGATCGATATGATTCCACCTATGTTGGGAGTGTCTTGTCCGCAAGGGGCTCAAGGAAGTACCCAGCTCACGATGACTAATGGGCAGAGGTAGGTAAAGGTCTCAGCTCAAGTGCGGGCAAGGTCAGTGTTCAGTAATGACAGCCTAGGAGCCGGCGGTGTTTATCTGAAACTCACCTATTTGTTGTTCAAGGTGCCTCAGCCTTTTAAATCCATGTTAATTAAAAGGGTCACATTATAAGTTCATTAACTAATCTCTTGGTAAGAAAATCCAAATTAACCATGTAAACAAGAGTAAAGAGCAAGAATGTTGCAACACCTTAAAGGAAAATAAAAACAGTTACATGGACCCCCAAATAACGAAGGTTCATTATTACCTAATCCTTCAAAGGGTTGTTTACGAGCACTGGTCAACATTGCTTGAATTACTGTGACTACTATATTTGACAGTAAGAATCATATTTCTTTTGAAAATGTAATCATTTAAACGTTAATAAACATAAGCATATTTCCCTTAATTAGTTGTCATTGCAGGTATACAGCTGAACTTGAGTCTTCCACAGAGTTTTCTTGGGAAAATTGACATTTTTCTTTGTTAATCAGTGCTCGATCATACTCTGACTTGCCAGTGCCTAGCTCCTCTCCTGGAAGGACTTGTTCTCATCTTTGACATGAAAACTCAGGTTTAGGAACAGTAAAATGGGTAATAAAAAATTGTATCTCCTAGAGCTGATGTGGGAATGAGCTCTGTTCTGTTTTGGAGAACGGCCTGGCTGGGCTTTGGACGCAGATCATAGTACAGTGTCCAAAGGCTTCCATGGGACAGAAGCACTTCTGTGCTCTCTGGGATGGAGTCAGTGTGTTTCCAGTGGCAACAGGAAATAATTCCTGACTGTCATAGATTCTAAGCTTCCCTCCTCTCTCTGTCAGAAGTGGGGTCCTGCTGGAATGGACCCTGAACGCTGCCCCAGTCACTCAGCATGTGGGTCATAGTTGGCTTGAACTGTGGGGACTTCAATCCCTTTGCCCTTTGGTTGGATCAAGGTTGGGCACAAACTACAGTCCTAGCCTCTGAAGAGGGATCTGAGATGGGGAAGAAATGTAGTTAGAAACAATCCTTCCAGGAAAAGTCTTCTGTGTGGTGGGGAGGGTGCCCTACCCAGCTCCCTCATGTTTGGGAGGCTAATGTGTCCGTGTTTGATATTTACACTCACCCATTTTACAGCCACTTGGGAAAGGTGAACAGAACCACAGAGATACAACCTGACACCTTCCGCATCTTCCAGCTGCCCCCAAACTCTGGCACTACCTTATGTGGGGAATTAAAAATCTGTTGTTATGGTGCTATTGGCTGGGACAGTGCTAATGGTAGTGAGGCACAAGGCAGTGGCTGCAGACACACACATGTGGTTCAGTTCGAATCTGAATCCTGCAGATCGGTTTCAGGCTTGAGGCCAGGTCTCTCTGCATTAAAAGTGAGTATTACCAACAAATGTTAGTATGGTAAAATCTTCTGTCTTCAAAACGAAATGTTTTCTTTTTGTGATAATGGGAAGGATTAAAAAATAATTCAAAAGGAAATAAAATTTCTTGATTTGTGATCTAATGTTCTGTCTGAAACCACTCAAATTAACACTGTACATCCACCATGGGCAGTCTTCATTTTGGTAAATATTGTCATAAGATAGTGAACAGAGGGCGGTGCCTGTGGCTCAAAGGAGTAGGGCACCGGCCCCATATGCCAGAGGTGGCGGGTTCACACCCAGTCCCGGCTAAAAACTGCAAAAAAAAAAAAAAAAAAAGATAGTGAACAGAATCAACTTTTTCTTTTATAACACCATAGCACATGTCATTTTATTACCAAATTTAAAGAAAAAAAAATCAGTACATTGTTAATCATGACCTCAAATACCTCAGCTTATTTTTCCAAACAGAAGAAGGTGCTGATGGCAACAATCAGCAATTAGAATGTCAGCCTGGCTTTTAAAGAACTGCGAAATTGTAAGTACCTATTAGCAAGTAAATCCATTACAACTGGGGGGGTCTTGCTGTGGATTTTCTTTAGATTGGCGGGGTGGTATCAGAGGCAGGAAAGTCCCCTGCAAAGATTTTCACCCATTTTTTTTCCCTAAGAAATTAGCGTGGATGTGGCTTTTAGGTTCCGCAAGCAGGAGCTGGGGAGGTCTGGAAGTTTGTGTTGTTCTAAGCTTTCACTTTTTTCCCTAAGATGGCATTCACCAATTTCCAGTATTTTGTGCAACACTGATGCTTTTTGCCACATTTCCCATAACGTACTGTCATCACAGTGTAATATATGGTGATGTGTGTTATTTAATTAAAATTATCTTCAGACATGCTTATTTAACTATGATACATTTATTTGAAAAGGACATGGCAGTGGCACTACAAGTGGAAAGCCAAGACCACTTACTGTAAACAGAAGAAATTATAAAATAAATGCGGCACAGGCAAAGTATCATACTTAGATCCAGATGTCTACTCAAGGCTTTGCGGCTGAGTCCTGCTTCCTCTTAGAAAAAGGGAGATGAGTAAGCACCGGATTGATGTCACAGACTCAGGAGTAGCAGACTGAGACTTCCTCCTTGATATAATCAGAAAAGCTCAATATGTGTCTGAAAATAGGCACCGTAATGTTGTGTTCTTAGAAGTTATTGAAGTTTCTATTCTATCACACTGAAAACCATCTGGCTTGCGGTGGGAAACTCCAGAAGTGCATCATTCATTTTGTTTCTGATACCGGTTGCTCACAGAAACAGGCAGCATCATTCCAGGGCATCTGGTGTGATTGCTGTAAGATCATCACGTCATTTCATTCCCCTGGGCTAGAGGTTGTTCAAGGAATGGAGTACAGATCCTGGTTCTGGACACTGAGAGACAAAGAGAGGTCCTCTAGGATTTCTTAGAAGTTTTTGTTTTTAATGATAAAAGCAAATGCAATGCAGGGAGTCCCATCTTCACCTTCTCTTCTTTCATCCTGTTTAGAGCTTTAGGGTTACAATGTGAAGAGGTGATGTCTGGTGCTGTGGCAGCCATCCTCTTACCATGAGGTCCATGCCTCCTGAGTGGATCTATGTGCTAAAGATGAAGGACTGGAAAGTGGGAAATATTATGGGACCTCTCTGAGGTCCGATGACATTTCTGAGTTTTTGAACCAATATTAACTCCACCTCCAGATATCTTATTCAAGAAATACCAAGTATCCCTCTGTCCTTATCCCAAAAGGACATGTTTGCTGAATTGTTAATGACTTACTTGCAGCTAAACATATTTAGAGTAGTAGTAAAGCAGCTCTTATTCATGGTTAATTCCAGTGATTATCCTCTGGTATACACCACCATCATGGTTTTCTTCCCATTCATTGATATAAATACCCATTATCCTTCTAGAAATCTTGAAGGATCTAGATAAATCTTAAAGATTTATCTTCAAGAAGCAGAAGGCAGGGTAGTATTCTATGGGTTAGGATTCTTAGGAGGGGGCAAAAATCATACAGCAAAATAATGTGAATATAATTTTTAAGAAGTTGCAGGAATCTGGATATGGGCACTATGGGTCTCTACAAGTTTTTTTTTTTTTTTTAATTGAGTCATAGCTGTGTACAATAATTCAGTCAAGGAGTACAGTGTGAGGGCTTCACATACAATTGGAGATATTTCTACAAGTTTTATTGGAATGAGACATTTGCTACAGGAGTTAGAGCTTACACAAATGTGGTTTGAGTGGAGGGAGGGAAGGTTACAGACACTATAATGGAAGATCAAGACACAGGTGCTGATTTTTAGAACTTCTGGTGAAGCATGGGAGAGTCAAGTCCCCACGAAGCAGTTTGATAAGCCACCATCAGTACAGGTAGAGCTCCCGGAGGCCACCACACTTTTCCAGAATGGCCTCATAGAGTTGATGGTTTCTGTTTCCCTTCTGCCTCTCAAATCACTCCCGAGTTCCCCTCCCTCCAAACTCTAACTGGTAGACTTAGAGATAAATTTACACCCAGCCTCAGGAGATAGCGGGGCTGAAGCACCAACAGGAACTGTAGCACAGACATGTATGTGCCAAGAGAAGAGACAAAAACAATGCTTCAAATTACATTCCACTCGCTCTTCCATTCATTCATAAGATATTCACCACGGCCTATTCATCCTCGGCACTGTCTCCCTACTGGGCTGTCATCACGTGCAAACCAGACCCAATCCTTGCCATTGTCATGTTACCGTAGTGGTCATTGCTGTTAGATCTCATTGCTCTTTGCAAATGCTGAGGGTGGTTTTCACTTCTGAGAACATGACCTTTTGCTTTCCAGAAGCCTATTTTACTGTGTTTGCATGCAGAATAATTTCTGACCTCAAACTAAGTGTGAGCTTGGAAAATATGGAATAGAATATTAAATGTGTAAAAAGAAAGTAGAAGAGAAAAAAGAAAGGAAAAGAATAGAAAAGAGAAACAGCCACTCTGCCTTCTTATTTTCTGTTAGCTCCATTTATGGCTTTTGATTTCTTTACCAGAAAGCAGGCTTCACAAGCTTTGGTTTCATCTCAGAACCTGGAATGTCCCACCAAGGTGACAGGTGGTGGAAGGTAGCTAGCTGTCCTTCAGCACTTTTGAATTAAAGGTGATCATACACGAGGACTGGCTATCACCTCTGAATTTTTTTCTTTATTTCAGGAGTCAGTTGTCGTCACCAATGAGTAAGGTGACCCCAGCAAAGTGGCCATGACAAGATGGTCCAGTTCCTAAGTTTTGATTTTTACTTACTATAAACAAATGCCTGTCCAGTGTGGTTCTGTTTTTTAGAACGATTGTGGCAGAAGGTAGTGGTTCCCTGCCCTCCTTTCAAGAAGAAAGGTGGGATTAATAACTTTACCGGCATACTCTTCTGACTTGTGCTAATGAGGAAGGGAGCTAAAAGAGAAGGGAAATGAACACCATTCTCAGGCCGGTTTTCCAAGAGTGTTTTGACAGTTTTACGGTTTCCCATTAGTGACTGTTGCAGTAAATACCTGTATTTATGTTCAGATTAAACTGATAGAGCGGTGATCACCAGACCAGCTGTTTCTGGTCTATAAAGGGTGGGTAACTCCGATGAGTTTCAGATTCTTAAAGGTTTTTGCTTTAGTGAATTCATGACACAGAGAATTTTGAGAGAATCATATCAGAGAAGAAACACATTCTAAATGAGAATTACTGAGGATGGGAAGGCTCTCGTCATTTATTGGATTAGTTATAGAACTTTACACAAGCCTGGAATATTTGTTCTGGTGCAGCGGTGTGACGGGTGGAATGAAGAAGTGTGTCAGGGGAGAGCTTGACAGACATTCTGATAACTTCTATCGTCTTATATTGCAGGGAGGATTCCACCAATGCTGGGCTAAGAATTAATATCACACTCATTTAATATAGGGAGGAAGAGCAAGGTTATGAGTGAGAGACATTTTGGTCTCAGAGCAATAACTCCATTGATTGAGTCCAATGTATTTAACTCCAACTGCAAAGCCCCAGCATCTGTGTGAAATGATCACGTCCACTTACAGAAAATGGGAACATCTGTAAGAGCAGAGCTTGAGGAGGAGCAACTGGTAAACCAGATGCCCCAATTCCTAGGTTTGTGTATCATAATCGCTCTAGACTCGTGTGTGGATGTGAATAGATCAGCACGGATAGATATTGCACAGATGTTGGGAGATATTTCTAAAGCTCCCAAGTTAATTTATTACTGAAGTTAGAATCACACTTACTGTAGGATTGGAATGCCAGCCAGCTACTGGATCCGTACACGCACTTGAGGGGACGTTTGGAGACAATTTGCTGAATATTAAAAGTACAACCAATAACGTTTCTCTCTGCGTTCACAGTAGCACTTAGAGGAAGCAGCTGGGATCGAGCCGTCTCACATCTGACTAATCACATTCATTCAAACGTGTTGGGTCCAACTGGCCAGGGACGCAGCCACTTATCACCACGGGTTGAAATGAAATCAGACTTTTTCTCGAGAGAGAGAAAGAAAAGAAAACACACATGGATAATTGGCTCAGAGAAATATTCTGTTTCTAGAAGTCACAAAGAGTGGAAATTGGAATACGTCAATGAAGGACAAACAGGTAAAATTTCACAGCACCCTGCTCAAACACCCCGGAGAGCCTGCTTTTTTCTGCCATTCATCATAGCATACAGGTTCCCCTTTTTTGTATTAGACCTTCCCCTTCCCTCTAACGTGCCTGAGGGTGGTTGAAGTTTGAATTTCTCAGTCATTGGGTTTATCGTTTCTTTGCTGCTAAAAAATCAGGGCTATAGCAAGGTGAGATAGTGAATGTTTGTGTGGTGAATAGTCTAGATGTCTTAGCAGCCCTATAAATGTCAAAAATAAAGGTAAGGCTCTTTGGGTTTCCCTTTCTTGGCTTTCTGGACCCATTTTAGGTGATTATTTTCTTCTGCCATAATTCACCAAATATTCTCATATGGAAGCTGCAAGTTTGAATGTCCTGTGCAACTAGAAAGGCAGAGAGCTTACGACCTCTCCTTACAGGGAGAGGCGCTGTTTAACAGTGGGCATGTGGTATTTGTGGTCACTGAGACTCACGTCCCCAATGGGAGATGGACACTCATTTGGTACAAGCTGATGCATCCCAAAGTCCAAGGAATAAAATCAACGCTGATATTAGCCTGAGAACAGGGACATTGTTGAGGGCTCTGGACATGCGCATATGAGGTCTTCACATGTGCCCCACATCCCAGCCTTTCCTTCCCACCTGAGAGGAGATGACTCCCCTGGGATGCTCCAGCATCAGTTTTCTGCTTGTATCTGTTCTGCACTGAATGCACCGGTCTCCAACAAACCCAAGTGTTTAACACACTCCAGGAAAATGAAGAATGGGAGGGGAGGGGGGAGGATGGGAGGAGGGAGGGTAAATGGTGAGACCACACCTACGGTGCATTTTACAAGGGTGCATGCGAAATTTACTAAGTGTAGACTATAAATGTCTGAACACAATAATTAAGAAAATGCTATGAAGGCTATGTTAACCAGTTTGATGAAACTATTTCAAATGGTATATAAAACCAGTACATTGTACCTCATGATTGCATTAATGTACACAGCTATGATTTAATAATAATAATAAAAAAAAGAATGGGAAGCCAGCATATCCATTTTCACAGAGCAGAAGATGGAAGTGGCCCTGGAGGCATAAATGAGAGTGGATGAAGGAAGCTGAAGGTCCCAAGTCTGAACTTACACTTGACTCCATGGAAATGGGAATTGGTGACCTGCCTCTGATTACTGACCCACAGAAACTGAGAACATGAATGCTTGTGGTTGTAAGCTGCTGAAAAAATGCAACAAATGAACCAAACAGAAAATGATTGCATTTGAATAACCTAAATGCAGAAAGCTTATAATTGCCATTACCTCCAGAGCTAATTTTTCATTCTTAATTTACTCACTTTTTTTTCCCCTAAGAAGAGATCTCTCTGTAAAAGGAAAAGTGGCATCCAAGAACTTCTGAGCTGGCAGCTTGCTTGTGGTTTATGTGATGTTCTCACAGGCTCCAAGGTCAGTGTGCAGCGAATGTGTTCCCACAGAATTACACCTTTTGTCTCTTTATGTAGCTGCTCTAACTTCACAATTTACTACTGTGGGAAAAATGTGCTTTTAAATTACTTATATTTCTTATAAAATGCAAAGTCGATACAGTTGGTTGGAATCACATTTTTTCCCTTCATTTCCCAATTTATCTTTTCCTTTCCTTACTTTTTCTTCCCTACAGTTGAATCCCAAGCATAATCTCTGAACAATTTGGAAAATTGAATTCTAAGACATTTTTTTAAAATAATACTTTTCTAATATCCCCCTGATAAAATTGCAGAGATTCCCATAATGGCTTCTTATTATTAGCTGATGAGTTCAGGGTAAGTCTTCTCTTGGGAGTGCCCTTTTATGCCATTATATTAAGAGCTGATAATGCAATGAGAAATTTAAAAATTTTCAGCCGAAGTAGCAGAGCAAAGAAAGAAGTAACAACTTTAAAAATAAAAATGCAGAGAACATGTATTTTGTTCCCTATTTCTGTTTTTTCCTCTTCTTGTTTACCATGGTAATTACATACGCTTCAGATATTAAATATCAGGAGCAGAGGAATGCGCTTCACTCCACTTTGTACAAAATGAGACATTCCATGGCCCATGTTTCCATCATGGTCAGTGGCTCCGTAGTGAATTAACAAGTGGAAACAAACAAACATAAATGACCGCCAAATCAGGAATAAAGATGAGCAGAGCGAGAGACTTCCCCCAGATGTGTCTCTAAACAGTTACTAGCCGTGGCTTCCTGTGCTCCAGCAGCAGGTTCTGGGCCCCAACCCTGAGGTCCACTCTGAACGGCCGTCTTCTCCTGACCATCAGATGGGGCTACAGGGACACGTGCTTCTCTCCATGGCCGTTGTGGGGGTAATCACAGGATTTCACTCTTGTTTGCTTTCCTTCTGTTTGCACATCCCATAAATCCCTGCAACTGGTTTGCGACAGAAAGGCCATTCTCTCTGGATGTGTTGTTCATTGCTTGAAAACATGAAAAATATGGGAAAGTGACACCTTATAAGAGTCCCTACAGAGATGGCAGGGAAGTAGTTCTTGACCTTCTCTCCTGCAAGGACGGCTTTGGCTATTTTTCCCGGTGTCTTATCCATACTTTAAAAGGTAATAATCATAATGATGATACTAGAATTCTTTACTGAGAAATTACCATGTGCCAGGAAACTCTTTTAAGAGGTTTATTTTCATATATAAAAATGCCCTGCAAAGCAAGAATGATTTGTTCCCCAAAAATATTGATTAGGAGACAAGGAGGCGTTCAATGATGCCCCAAATTCACCAGGCTCCCCATGGTTAACGAGTGGAAGGGGCAAGACCCTTTAACCTTCTCTATGAGTTTCAAGATCACACATATGTATCCACCTTCTACAGTGTTTTTGGAAATTAAGTGTCTACTTGTACTTCAAGGCATGGATATTGGAACCAGGGTGCCTGGTCCGCCCCTGTCTTTCCATTTATAGTTTCTTAGTTTGTCTACACATAAAGAACCAATTATACTCACTATGTAAGTACGATTGTCATCATCATCACCATCATTATCACCGTAATGTTTATTATTCTGCTTTCAGTGTCCCTATACCAAGTTGTTCAAATGTCATGATCTCAGTCGATTTGGGCTACTAGAACACATTACAGTAGAATGGGTGACTTAGACAACAATGCTTATTTCTCACAGTTCTGGAGGCTGTAAGTCTGAGATCTGGGTGCCGGCATGGTCCGGCTCTGGGGAGGCTCCTCGTGCAAGAGGCAGACGGCCCACCTTCTCACTGTGTCCTCACACAGTGGATTGAGAGCCAGCTACCCCCATCAGAAGGATTCCAAGCTCAAGGTGTCAGTACCTGCCAAGGTCCCACCTCCAAATGCCATCACATCATGGATTAGATTTCAACATATTAATTTAGGTGGTGGATACAATCATTTAGTTCATAACAGATGCTTTTTCAGGGAAGAATTTCTTTGGTTAGCTTTTATAGAATTTTAATTCTCACCCACCAAAATGTTCTATGCCCCTCTTGCTTGAGTGTATTTTTTTAAAATATTTTTGTTCATATGGTGGAGAATATATTTTATTTTCTTAGCTTTTTTATTAGCTTTTTTATCTTCTAAACTATAAGTCTAGAAAATGAAAGTCAGCTCCATCTGCTTGGCTCCCCAAATATATTTGCAGCTTAAAACAGTGCCTCAGACGGAGGAGGGACGTAAACACTTGGTGGATAGATTTGACACAGTGGGTGTTGCTCACTGGCAACGCGGGAAGCAGCCCCTCACTACACTGTGCCTGTGAGGAGCTTTGTTGTGAGGAGCTTTCTGAGAGCCCTGGGGTCCCCGCAAGACAGCCCTCCTCTCTCATAGCAGAAGACCCCAGATACCAGCAGACACCCTTTTTCTACCTCTAGCACCCTGCACATTGACCATTTTGCAACCAACTTTGCACTTTGCTGTCCACTTTATGGTGCTGTGGGAGGAAAACACTTTCAGCAGCGAGATTTCTCAGACTTTAGAACTCTAGGGTCACAGTTGATTCAAGTGGCAAGTTCATGACGCTTTGCCTGGGTATTACAACGGTGTCTAGGGAGCAAGGTGGTGATGGTATCTAGTCCGATAAACAATGTGCTTATTGAAGGCAAAATGGGAGACTTCATAAATGTAAGAGGGCTTGGCACTCAGGGGCTATGTGGAATAGAAAGAGCTGGTGAATACAAATGTTGCCATGCAGGCAGCTGCCCAGTGGGGAGGGCATATCCCCTGGGTGAAGACTGAAGATGAGGTGGGAAGGGGTCAAGTTAATTGTATGGAAGACCTCCAGGAGTGCGAAGGTGAAGCCAACCCCCAGATCTCATTTCCTAGAGCCCTTTAACCTGCAGTATATCTCTCTGATGAGGATTTGAGGTCCCAGAGCAAACCTTCTCATAGGCTGGGTTGAGGAGAGTGAATTGATCTGTTGGAAAATCAGACATACCCAATACTGGACTATCGTTTTAATGCTAAGTGTGATTTTATCTTACTGAAGCTTAGGATCATTAGCAGCTAATCAATCACACTCTGTCTCTAGGCTAAATGATACCCTGCTAGTCATTCCTTCTCTGAGTTTTTCATTTCCAAACTGGGCCTCTGTTTCCTCATTTGTAAAAAGGATGTTTCAATACCTATGTTACAAGTTGTTTTGATTATATCAGTATTTAAAGTGCCTAGAATAGGGTCTGAAATAGGGTCGGAAACGTAGTACATGTTTAATGAGTCCGTACATTACTATTTTTATTATCCATTCTTTTTCCATGCTGTTATCCCCTTTCATCTGTTACGTGCTCTGATTGTTCTGTAGCTCTTTGTTACAAACCAAGCTTGTGTCGTTGAAGTCTAGAATTTCAGAGAGAGGTAATCTGATTGGCCTGGCTTAGGTCAAGTGTGACTCAGGAGATGAGATCACAGGGCATAAACTGAAGAGGGAGGCTCCTTTTGGCCCCGAAGTGGGGCTGGCTTCCTAAAAGGGAATGATAGAGGGGAAGAAATGACAGATGCTTCTTATGCAGCTGTTCTTTAATTTCATGTGATATTGTTTTTCCTTATCTAGAGTGTCTTGGAGGTCACACTATGCCCCAACAATGCCCAGGGCATTGCGGCTTTTATGTGGTCAGCACCCAAGTCCTCAGGGACACACCCATCTGTGTGACCTGCTCCCTGCTCACCTCTCTGGTCACTGCTCTCAAGCCAGGGGACCTCTTTGTTTTGCCTCCATCAAATCTCATCTCTACCTCAGGGCCTTGGGACAGGACACCCCCTCTCCCAGGACACACCCTCTCTTTCTGATGACTCAGTCTTACTTCAAATGGCAGCACTTCAGAGTGTCCTTCACCGTCCACCCACGGCCCAGACCCCAGCCTCTCTGTAAAGCTTCCCCTGGTTTCATTACTTATTAATTTTTATTTCTTTCTCTCCTTATTAGAATGCAAATGCATAAAGGTAGGGATTATTTTACTTAACTGTTGTTCATCATTTTACTCAGAACAATGTCAGGCACACAAAGGGTATATTAAAATAATTGGTAAGTAGGTGAATGTACTCTTCTGTCTTCTTCTTTGTCACTTAAAATTGCTTTATACTAAGCCTGTGCCTGTGGCTCAAAGGAGTAGGGCTCCGGCCCCACATGCTCGAAGTGGCAGGTTCAAACCCAGCTCCAGTCAAAAACTGAAAAAAAGACAAAAAAAGCTTTATACTGAAAAGAAAATTTAAAAAATGCTTTATATTATATTCTCTGTTTTTCTAAAAGTGTCTCATACAGCAGGTGGCACCTGTGGTTCAAAGAGTAGGGCACCAGCCCCATATACCAGAGGTAGTGGGTTCAAGTCCGGCTCTGGCCAAAAACTGCAATAACAATAAAAAAGTCTCATACAGCTTATACTGCAATCTCTCAATGGTCTTATTTGTGGCACGGAACAGTTATTGACCTTATTTTTCTTGTTTTCCCCCACATTTCCATCAATCACCTGAACCAGAAACTAAAATAGTATTCCTAATTTTTTAAGATTTTCTCAACTTAGATGATCCACATAAATGGTTATTTAGGGATAACATATTTTTACATAAGTCATTAGGATTTGATTAGGCTCAAGGACACATTAAAAATGGTAGCTGGATACCTTTATCTAGGGCTTGGCCAACTTGGTGTTTGTTCTCGCTTCACTCTGCCGAATACCCAATATCTAGAAATGTAGGGAAGTGTATTGCGGGGGGAGGGGGGGTTAATGTCTATATTTTATAGAATTTATCAATAGGCATTGCATGGGAAAATAAAATTTTCATTGTTTGAAAGATTAATTTTGTCTTGCACTAATGAGAACCTTTTTATTTCTTTCTTTGTCATTGTGCATTCACTCAGTAGATCATGTATTTATTTTTTAAAAAACTACAGATAAAAGTAAAAAGAAAGAGCACTAAACAAGGCTGTCATGACTTTGGGGGGAAATTGTCAGATCCATGGCCATCTTTGGTTTAAAAGGCTTTGTTTAATCTGCCATGCTATTCCACAGACCAGGGCCTGATTAGCACGTTTGAATTTCTGCCTTAAAATCATGCTTCTTTGTAGGGTTAGAAGACCACCCTACATAAGCCACACAAAGGCAAACCTTTAATGGGTTAAAATGGTTTCTGCTAATACAGAAGCAAGAGAAATGGGTCCTCCCCACCCTGAGCATACACAGAGACTGTCTGGAGGTAAAAGTCCATAAAAACAGTGACTCTGAAAGTTTGCTTCCGTTAAGCCCAGGTGGTTAGGGGCTGTCAACCCCACCCCTGGTGGTATGGATCAGAGGGTGACTTATGTTTACACATAATGTCCTGGAGCCTATAGAACTGTGTTCTGTAGAAAACAAAGTCATAAATCCATTTTGGGTAAACTAAGTGTGTGCTTGAAGGGGCTTGATTCCCCAATTCCCTGCTGCTCTTTGTGATCTCTATTTAGATACTTTGTTCAAAAGCTGATGCATATCCGAGAAGAAAGTAAAAACAGAAAGTATTGTGTTGATTTGTAAACTGAATGTTTTTCCACAAGTTAATTTTAGATAGAAGAAGTTAGGTAATGGTAAAAGCCTATAGATCATAGATTAATTGTGTATGTGACCACCAGTGTATATAAGGTGGCCCAAAATAAGGATGATTTGCTACACGCCATCTGAAGAGTGTGTAGTCTGTTTCTTGCATACCCTAATAATTACAGGTGCCAGTTCTACACCTGAGGCAAAGCTGTTGTTTCTCGCATCTCTGTTACCACAACACTTCTTCATCTTCCTTTTATCTTTCCATGTTTAAATGCGGAGCATTGCTCTCATGTTCCAAGTACAGTAGTAGATACTGAGGACAGGTCGGTGAAGTCAGCATCCCTGTCCTTACGCAGAAGCAGAGAACATGAGAACTTAACTATCATCTATTGGAAGATGAGCAATTTCTGAGTATTTTGGATATGTTAAGTTATTTAATTCTCAATTATCTACAGTGTTGATCCCCAATAGATACTGATATGACCCTCCCTTTGTATAGACGAGGAAAGGAAGGCACAGAAGAGATTAGTAACTCATCCAGCATCCTGCAGGTGGGGGTCAGGATGTGGGGTGGTAGGGAATTGAGAAAAAGGAGAGATACCTTACACAGGGTGGCCTCCGAGTTGATCATGTTTAAATGTAGATCTGCAAGAAATGAGAGAAGAAAACAAGCAAATCTGGCAGAAGAGTGTTCCGGGCACAGGAACTAGGGGTTAGTGGACATCTTGCTTATCAGGTTAGAGGATGGAGAGAAGCCAGCAGAGAGAGGAGGCCTGGGCAGGTAGAAGGTGGCGGGAGGGGAGGCAGGAATAGTGGCAGCAGCAGATGAGGAAGCTCTTGAATGTCCTTAGACATTAAAGTTTTGGTCTGAGCATGCGAAAAGACAGTAAAGGTTTCTGAGCAGGGAGAAAGTATGAGCCATGCCAGCCTCACAGGTGTCTCTGGCTGCTGGGGCAGGAGCTGCTCAGAGCGGGCAGGGCTGGGAGGAGGCCATCCTGTCCCCCCGGATGGGTGTGTTGTGAGTATGTGGAAGGAAAGAATCTCTGTCTAAGAATATCCATGCCAATAACATGGAAAAGGGAATGCCTTATTCTAAGTGAAGAAAGCCAACCACCAAAGGCAACATATCATAGGATTCCATTCATATGAAATGTCCATAGTAGGAAAATTAGTAAACAATAGCTAATAGGCAGATGGTTACCAGGGACTGGAGGTTGTTAGGAATGGGGGGAGTAACTGTTAATGGGTATGGAGTTTCTTTCTGGAGTGAGGAAAATGTTCTGGAATTTGATAGTGGCAATGGCTGCATAGCTCTGTGAATGTACTAATAACTGGCATTGTGCACTTTATTATGGTGAATTATATAGCATGTGAATTTTCCTCAATAAAGCTGATATTAACAAATGGAAGGCAGAACCTAATGAAATATTTTCATCAAAACAAAACAGAAAACATTAGAGATTGTGGGATTATAGGTCCTCAGTCCTAATCCCATAGATTATGGTTTCAGTTCAGGTCCCTTCCTTTATAACCACAAAGGGGAACCTTCCCTGTGCATCTGGCCAGGTGCTGCCTTTCTGAACTCTCCTTCCCCACAGCACTAGGTGGGGTGGCTGGGGTAGACTCCATGCCTTGGAATGGTCTCCCTTGTTTTCTTTCCACCTCTGTGCACCTGTTTCTGTGTATCCCTGAAATAAGGTTATGAACTTGACCTCTGCAGAAAGTAGGTCAATGAGGACTCCATTCACACAGAGGACTTATTTCTCCCAGTTGGATGTTACCTCCTGGTGAAATGCAAGCTTTCCCTTCACTCCTTTTGTGTGTTCAGTGACATTCAGTGGTCTATGGTCATCATGGGGCTGGTATCAGTTAGTGGATCCCTGAACTCCAGGAACCAGGCAGGAGGCCACGCCGACTGGCTGTATGTGGTTATGTGTGTGGGGGCATCTTTACATCATTACATACACACACAAACTGAAATAATTAAGCATTCCAAGACTGGATGCCACCATTTATTGAGAAAGCACTAGGCTTCCATCATTTGATTATCGCACCAATTATAAAGGATGAAGTGAAAATAATGGAACACTTGCAATGCAGCACTCCATGAAAAGTATCAGTCGTTACTAAGCAGCATAATGGATTAATTGCTGAAATGGAAAAGGTATTATGATTTGGTTAGAAGTTCAAAATAAGCATAACACTCCTATTAGCCTAGCACTGATGCAACATTAGGTGTTAACTTTTAATATACTTCTTTGAAATTTTTCCTATCTCCTATCTGAAACGTTTTGTATGAGTTCATTTTTATGTTCTGTTTGTTTGAATTAAAATAAGGAGCACAATAGCTTCTGTAACTTGTTATTACAGTACGGGGATATGATTATTAATTGTTATTACTGCGTATGATCCATTAGAGTATTGTTATTACTCTTCTTAATGGATATGTACTATTCACAGGGACCCAAGTTACATAAAATCCAAACTAAAGACATTCTCAGGAATGTTTCTTGTCTGTAACCCATGGACTACCTGAATTTCTTAGTTATTTCTGGTGGTTGTCAGTTTTTAAAATCACCTCATGGATACCTGTGTACTGACACTATGGTGGCTAATTTGGCTTCAATGTTTTCTTTGATAGTATTCTGCTATTCAAAGGGCTTAACTCTTTGGAACACAAAGCACTGAAGGTCTTTCCAATGCCTGTGAGCATCCTTCTTTTCTTTTGAAGGGATGCAGCCAGGTGCTGAGAGGAAGGAATTTGACAAAATGCAATAAAATGGCAACTATGAGTAGGGCTCATACCTCACTTCTGGGAACTTGAGAAAACTATTTCTGTGATAATGCTATTTTACTAACTTTGGAATTCACACAAAACCATTCTTGGAAGTGATTTTATTATAAAATAAAAATTCGGAAATTATAAAGAATTCACTGAGGCTATTAAACTTGACCCTCAAACTTGATCCAAGAGAGACAATAATTAAATCATAATCACTTATACAGGTCTAGCATTTCTAAGCTGTTATAACATTTTCATAGAAATTTTCTTATGCACCAGAACATTTACATTAGACTCTTTAACATTAAACACTTTATTCCTTTTTTTTTTTTTGAGACAGAGTCTCACTTAGTCGCCCTTGGGGGAGTGCCGTGGCATCACAGCTCACAGCAACCTCTAACTCTTGGGTTTAAGTGATTCTCTTGCCTTAGCCTCCCAAGTAGCTGGCACTACAGGTGCCTGCCACAACGCAAGGCTATTTTTTGTTGTGGTTGTCATTTTGTTGTTTAGCTGGCCTGGGGTGGGTTCAAACCTGCCACCTTTGGTGTATGTGGCTGGTGCTGTAACTACTCTGCAATGAGCACCGAGCCGACTCTTTATTTCTAATAACAACTCCACAATGGCATTACCCCATCACTGACATTTCAGGTTTTTGTACAATATCTTTCCCCTCACAAAAGTGATTGTAACCTCATCGTAATAACAAGGAAGATTTAATTTTCACCTTTGAAAAGATAAAGGGTAGTACTCCATGGTTGTACTCAGCCATCAGAAAAGATGGAGACTTTACATCTTTTGTGTTTACCTAAAACACAAGGAGCTGAAACACATTCTTCTCGGTAAAGTATCACAAGAATGGAAGAACA
>CAUYRH010070796.1:0-14295 GCA_963574655.1 Perodicticus potto | reverse complement strand
AATGGACTTTTCTTGGTATAAATTCCATGCAATATTTGGGACATACTTAGATCGAAATGTTGCGTGTCATTTATCTGAAATTCAAATGTGTCTGTGTCCTGTATGTTATTCCGCAACACCTGCTGCTACAGACTTAGGATAATACAAATAAGCGGAGCTCGCAGCTAACTGGGCACTTCCCTTCCCTTCCCGGCTCCCTGCCTCACTCAAGTCCAGCCCCCTTGGCCTTCTTTCCTCTCTTCAGGCACATCAAGCTCTTTCCAAAGATTTTGTTGATATCAGTCTTAAATTTTTCCCAGGGGCTTCTGCCTCCTTGGAATACCCCTTCCCCCATGTTCAACGGCTCAATCATTTTTATCTTTGGAATCTTGGCTAAATACTACCCCGTAACTTATTTCCCATTTCTTTCTTTCTTTCATTCTCTCGGCCTTTTGTTGACTTTTTTTACAGCAGAAATCACAACTTGCTATGATTTTATTACATGGCCAGTTATTCGGGTTGGGGCTGCCTTTTGGTAATGGACTGCAAGTTCCAGAGGACATTTGCTGTGTCCACCTGGTCCCACCTACCTCCCCAGCACCGAGCACAGTGTCCTGCATATGCTAAGTGCCCAGTAAATGTGCTGAGTCAATGGGTCCCCTAATCCAGCAGCACCTTAGCTGTGTCTAAAGTGCTTTCTAAAATGGCCTTTTTCCCCAGTTCTCTTTAACCCAGACAATGCATAAACCCTCCAAGTTCAAAGGCTTTGCTGATTCCTAATAGTCTTAGACCTTCAAACTCACCACCTTCGGATTACTTTCCTCAACAACAATAACAACTACAAAAAAAAGTATTATATAACTCTAAATGGGGGAATAGTCATCAAAAATATTTCCTTGCCTAACATCATCCTGTTATTATTTTGACATCTGTGTAGGCTGCAGAATGATTCTTTTAACGCTGTGTGTGAGGCATATTTATATCTCTGGCTGTCACACAGAGCATGTGCAAAGGCTTCAGAAGCCTATTCTAGTAGGCCCTGCTTGTAGCCGCATAAGGCCCCGTGTGGAGGGCCGAGAAAGCATGCCTGTGTTTACTATGTGTAGCAGGGATTAGCTCCCAAGCAGCAGGGTGGTAACTACGCCCAGCTTTTCCTCTGTGACAGCTCCTTTGGTCCCGAGGGAGACAGACACATTTTGACCAAAGGGCCTTGCTATGCCCAGCACTGTGCGTGGCTGTTTCTGGGCACTACTTCACCCAGTCTTCACCACCCTCTGTGCTCAGTTCCAATCTCCGCACTTCTCCGAGAAGTTCAGGAACCTTAACCTCATGTCCTCCAGCGGATAAGATCTCATCTCCATCTGCTCCTTCCAAAGCCAAGCATGTGTTCCAGAGACAGTGGGCTTCAATGTTACCTTCCTCAACCAGCAGCTTCTATCGAGGAAGGAGAGGAATGAAATCAAAATGGTTTTCCCCTGGATTCTGTCTGTCCTGTTTAAACAATGTGGTCTCAGTGGGGCACAGCAAGACCGTGGAAAGTGCTGGAACCTTGGAGTCGGGCCCATCCAAGGTTTGGTGGTACAACCTACACATAACTATCATGTGACCCCTGGTAAAGGTCATGACCTTCCTGAATCCTTGCTATTTCACCTGTAAAATGGGATCGTAATGGAATTACAGCCCGTATTTGCGGGGCCTGCGGTAACAAAGCATCACTCCCAGAAGTCTGGGGTCTGGAAGCCTAGCATGGAGGTGCCGGAGCAGCTATAGCCACCATCTATTTTCTTTGCCTAAATTGCCCTCCTTTTTAAGAACACTAGACTGGGGTCCACCCTAATGACCTCACTTTAACTTTATTCAAAGACCCTGTCTCCAAATAATAACACATTCTAAGGTGTTGGGGACACAATTCAACCCACAGCATGACCTTGAAGAATGTTTTATTGGTCAACACCGAAAATATATATGGGAACACCTTCCCAGGTGTCCACACCCAATCAAATGCTTTGGCTGAATGCATCTCCCATGGGAGGGCTGCTTGGTGAGCTGGCAATGGCAATGCAGACAGGTCTTGGCACTACAGGTCCCCAGCTGCAGGTGTCACACATACTCTGGCCAGTGACATGGAGTCAGCATGGTGTATGGCAGCCTGAGTGTGTGCAAAAGCTTCCAATCCCCCTATCTATCCCTACAAGGCCATGCTTGCAGCTACCACAGCCTTGGACTGAGTCTTGGAGGAGAACTGTTGAGGCTCTATCATCTTGTTCCCAGATCTGCCACTTCCCAGCATCCAGCATCCCTCCCTCAGACTCACTTTAGTCGATGGGACAATAATGGACACATACTATGGGAGTCACCAGAGTGAACGAAGGAAGGAGCGTAGAATCCTCCTGGCTCAGGGCTGGCACAACAGGTGCTTGTCGAAGTGCATTCCCCTCGCCATAGCCACCAGGAATCCCTGAGTAATAAGAGCCATGGGCAATGCCTGGGTCCCAAACTGGATGTTATGAATCCCTCCTTCCCCACAGAGGCAAACCAAGTGACTTCAGGGCCCGTGAACCTGAATTCTTAAGAGGCCGTGTTATGATCAAGTAACAAGCTAGTCAAGTTGTTATTCTCCCCATCACTGAGAAAACTCTTAAAAAAAAACATTTGTATGCCTGGAGTCTGTCCCTCCCCACCCCTGCTGCATCGGAATCTCTGGGGAGAAAGATCTTTACATTCCTATGTGGAAACAGCTCCCCAGGCATTGGTGAGGTGCTCTCTGGCTTAAGAATCACAAATTGAGAGCAGCAGTTCTCCATCTGTGTAACGTACCAGATCTCCAGGGGAATGTATTTCGAATACAGACTCCTGCGTTCTTACTCCCCCAAGTCTGATTCAAGTCAATGGGTCTGTGGGGAATCACAGACCTGCCCAAGAACCTGCCTTGTAACAAACCACCCTGGCAATAAGGGTACGGTGAACCTGGGACTCTTCACCTTGAAAATATTCCCTCCTAAACATATTGGATCCTAAGAATGAACAGGGCATGTGCCTTCCACACAGGCTCGAGTCCAGAACGGTCCACAGTGTGGCTCCCTGGGGGCTGCCACACTGGAGGGACGGCCGTCCGAGCCTGGCCAGTACCACCCCACGGCCTCAGGAGGGCCTCTGCATACTCAGCAGCCTCCTGGGGCAGCACCAAGGCCAATTCCTTAGCCTTCCAGCTTGCATTCACCTCTCCCGACTTGCTTTCTGGGGAAGCCACACGTCCTAGTGGCATGTGCTAGCCTCATAGCTAACACACCCAAGTCTTCAATCTCAACTCACAAACCTGCCAGACCCACTTATCTCCCCAAGCCTCTCTCTGTCTACTTTCTCACTTCCTGGGGCATTAACTGGTCCAGAAGAAGAATGCTATGTCACATGAAGCCAAGAACTCCCTTTCTCCCCAACAAGCTAACACCTCCGCAGCGCTCGCCAGCTGCCGTGTTTGGGAGATCCACTGAATCCTAACCCCACACTAGGAGACAAGGCGTATTTTACAGGGAGGAAACTGAGGCACAGAGAGGTTGAGAGCTCCTCAGGGGAAGACCCAAGATTAGAACTCAGGGAGTGTGCTCCCAGAGCACGCTACTGATTCCCTATCACGTTCTGCCATCCCATAACTGATGCCGATCTGTCTTCTTTACTGTCTATGTCCCTCCCCTACCACACGGGGTCTACGCGTCTGGCCTTGATGTCTGTCGGTAATTCTAACATGATGGACTGACACTGACCCCGCTGGTCTGGAGAAGTGAATTGGGGGAGCAAGAATTTGTTTCCTTGCCTTCAGCAAACGATTGGACTCTTCCCTGGACAAAGCCTTCCTTGCCTCCACACGGTCAAATTTGGCTCATGCCTCTCTGACGCAGGCATATCCCTGGCACACGTCTGCAGATCCCTGCCAAGAAACACACACGTGCTTCCTCTGCTCTTCTGCCACCCTGCTATGAAGACTTCAGAGCTGAGCCATTTACACGGGTGACCCCCTATCACTTACACTCGTGAAGCCACCATGGTGAGCACTTGCTGTGTGTCAGGCCCTGAGATGTGCCCTGGGGAGTCCACAGGCTAGGGAGAGAGAAAGATCTGCCATCCCCTGTGCACATTTGTGTCCCAAGCGCCACGAAAACCTTGTGTTGTGGCACCCACAAGAGTCGGTGGGTCTGGCTGGCAACTTCTCTGTGGGCCTCACTTAGCAAGGGCTCGTTAGCTCTTACCAAGGGAAGTTGGTAGTGTGTTCAGCCACTCTCAGCTGAGCACAAGAATTTGGAAAACTAAAGTCTTGGTTGTATAATGAGTAACAGAACATCAACATGGCTGCATCCTCGGTAATTTCAGGGACTTCTCTGCTGTCCTAGAATGCATTTCACTGTTTCTCTGGGTGACACACAGCCTCCAGGGTGCTATGAGGGAAGCAGGGTGAGTGGGCAAGGAGGAAGAATTTAGAATTCTGCTCCGCTCTTGTAAATCAGAGTGAGATGCTGGCTCATTCTGACAAACTTGCACCACAGTTCTCTTGAAGCTGGAATTGAAACTGTGAAAGCCAGGAGACTGCTCCATGATCCTCACCAAGATTGGAAGGAAACAGAGGCCTTGGGGCACAGAAGGAAAGAGAGGCAGCCGTCCATTCATCCCCCCAATTATTCAGCTGGAATCAGCTATTGATGAGTTCCCGTGCTAGAACCGCAGACAGTGAGGAACAAAAATCAACATGATCATTGCTCCCCTGTGCTTAAAAGGAACACGACAGCCTAACAGTTAAGAGGGCAGGCTCTAGAACAAGGATGCCTGGGTTCTAACCCCAGTTCTATTTACTTGAAGCATGTTTTAGGGGAAATTGCTTATCTTCTCTATGACTCACTTTCCACATCGGTAAAATGGGCATAATCATAGTACCTACCTCATGAGGTTTTTGTCTATATTATATAAAACTAATACAACTGAAGTTCTTAGAACAGAATAAGTTCTCAAAGCGTGAGCTATTATTTTATGATGGTGGCCAAATGGGGAGGGGGGCTATTCATTTAACCACGATATATATAAATGCAAACTTGGGACACTCTGAAAGTGTAGGGAAAAGAGATTTGAGGTGGAAACATCGGCAAAGGTTTCCCTAAGGAAGAGCCATGTAAGTAGAAATTTTAAGGACAAGTGGAAATTGACTAGGATTAGACTAGAAAAAAGAATGAACCAGTGGGAACAGCATGTGCAAAGGTCCTGTGGCAGGTGGGAGGTTGGAAAATTCCAAGCACTGAGAGGAGGTCAATGTGGCTGGAAGGCAGAGCATGAGGTGCACATAGCTCAAAAGATAGCTAGAGGTACAGACAGAGGCCAGAGGGAGGCATCCCATGTTCAAGATTTCTCTCTATTCCAAGCATCTGCCACAAGGTGAGTCTAAACCTTCTCCATATCAGGCAATTCATTATCTGCCCTTTTATCAACCATCTCCAGAAGAGTTTCATAAACTCCCTTAGCAAAATCCTACTGTTGCCCTGAAAATAAGTCAAATTTGGCAGCTATTTTTAAAAGGAGGGTATGATGGAAAGTTAAAGACATTCTTCTTGATTCACCAATAAGAACTGCCATGACTGTGTGTGTAGTCAAGTGACTTACAAGGCTCCTTGGTTCCCAGAAATATCAGGGAGTTTAAAATAGAACAGCCATCATTTGCTGCTTAGGAAATTTCAATGCCACACAAAGATATGAAAGGGAAAGGAAGAGAGTGATATTCACTGAGGCCACCAGGGCAGCAGGCGCTGGACACAGTGGGCTCCGCACAGGTTGTTCTTATCTCATCCTCACACCCACCTCATAAGGCAAAGAGAATCATTATCCCCATTTCTATAGATGACAAAACTGAGGCCCTTTGGGGGTCTGTTTAAGGCCAGCGTTTGAACCAAGTGCCAGGTGTGGTTTTGTGTATAGGAAATACACAGCTATAGTTCCCCTCCTTAAGGAAGTTACATTCTGTTTCTTTTTAATTTTTTATGAAATCATAACTGTATATATTAATGCATTTATGTGGTACAATGTGCTGATTTCATATGCAATTTGAACTGCTTACATCAAACTGGTTAACATAGCCTTCACCTCGCTTACTTAATTACTGTGTTATGACATTTATACTCTACTCTTTTTTTTTAAATACATGTATTTGATTATTCTTCATTATGTTATTTTCCAACCCCCCACCCCACAGTGGTAAGACAGAATTTATTTACAGAAAAGAATACAGAAAACACTAAAGTTCCTGGTAGAGGGAGAGACACTCTACTCTTAATAGATCGACATGTACCCTTGCAATATACACCATAGGTGAGGTCCCACCAATTACCCTTCCTCCACTCACCCTGTCCTCTCCCCGCTCCCTCCTCTTCCCTTCTTCATCCTGAACCATAATTGTGTTTTATCTTTCATCTGAAATGTGGGCGATTATATATTAGTTTCATAATAGTACTGAGCACATTGGCTACTTTTTCTTCCCTTCTTAAGATACTTTACTAAGAAGAATATGTTTCAGCTCCATTCATGTAAACATAGAAGAGGTAAAGTCTCCGTCTTTTTTAAGGCTGCAAAATATTCCAGGAAGTTACATTCTAATAATGGGGAAGACTTCACAAATGAGCAACCTGAGGTGTAATCAGAATACTGTCAAGGGTTGATAGGGTCTTTAAAGAAAACAAAGCAGGTGATATTAAAGAGAGTGGATGGAGAGAAGAGGCAAGATGTTTCTGGCTGGGATTAGCCTGGACCTGAGACCTGCACGAGGAAGCCACATCCAACATCTGGTGGCAGCATGCAAAGCAAGTGGAAGTGTGCAGTCACTCAGGCAGGAATGAGTGTGGAGCACTGAAGCTGCATGAAGAAAGAGCCAGAAGGCCTGAGTGCAGGGATGGGGAACCAGGCAAGGTGAAGTCAGGGAGAGAAGTGATGGGAGTCCAGATTTTAATCCAGATGGACGGAAAAATTCTGGATGAGCAACATAATGGAAGGATAAAATCTGATTTACATTTTCAGAGTAAACAGTTAGACTTCTGTATACAGAATGGAATGCAAGGGGTGTGCATGGCAGACAGGAAGCCTATTAGAGGCTGTGGCTAGAGGCCAAGTGACCCATGATGGAGGCTAGGGCATGCTGGAGGCAATAGAAATGAAAAGAAGGAACCAATTGGGTCATGGAGGAGAGTAGCAAAGGGGATTCATTCTAAAGGATTTCTTGGTGTCAACCTAAGTGACTCAAATTCTCCAAGCCTCCATTTCCCCACCCAAACAATGAAAATAATCACACCCACATTAAGTGTTTCTGGAAAGACCAAATACCTGGCTAGCACAGAGCTCAGCCAAGGTAGCATTTAAAAAACAACCTATTTTTTTTCCCCATGAGTATGTTTGAGGTTCCACTGCCACTGGAAAAGAACATATGGTTAAAGGCATTTGACTTAATCCAGGAAAACAGAAACGAGTCCCCAGCCATATGGATTTCTCAGTCCAGTGAACTCATACGAATAGGGTTTTACCCAGTGTCTGTCACTCAGTTGTATTTTTTTCTAGACTGGGTTCAAGACTCAATTATTTCAGTGTAATTGGCAGCCTTGGGTATTTAGGAGATGTGGCTGATGCATCGCTCATCAACTGGGGAGGGAGAAAGGAGGAATTTCTCTAATAACGACTATTTGCAGAGTTCTCCCAAGTCAATGTCCAACAGAAGGGCACCGTGGCCTTATGTCTTTGCTCCCTCGTACATAATCTTTAACCATCTTTACATCCAGGCTGTTCATCAGGTAACACGTTCACCAAGAGTCATTACAGAAAAACTGTCTCACTTCTGTAGCCCAGAAGTGCATGCGAGCGGTGGGGGGAGATCTCGAAATCTCTAATGGAAGCAGAAGGCTCTTCAGGGTCTGAGGTCTAACTTGGAGTTTGACGTCACGTTACTTGTTTATCTTTTTCCTTTCTTTGTATTATTACTTTGTATTGTTTGAATGACTGGAAGTTCTGCCATCAATGGTAGGTAGATGTCTTTGGTCCTCTTGGGGGTTTTAAGGCTTGCAATGAGAAGTGCTAAAAGTTTTTAAATGTTGTAAAAACACAAACGCTGTATGTGGGAATGATGGAAGCAAACTGGGCTCTGATTCAAGGAGGTCTCTTCACTCTAGAAACGTGGCTGCCATCGTCCACTTGTGTTTGCCCACTGGTTTGTTCAAACTGTCTTGCCCTTGGATAATAGTTGCTCATGCTACTAAAATCTCATGACCTAAAAAATAAAATAAAATACAAAATATAAACAGGTAGATGAGAAGGCGGGTCACATGCTGGCTATCCAGGCGTCAGTCCAGCATGTATCCAGCAGGGCTTTGTGTGAAGCACTGTGCAGAGGCACCATCTCCTGCCATCCTCACAACCAGCCTCTGAGGGAGAAGTCATCATGAACCTCAATGTTCATGTGACAAAACTGAGGCCCAAAATTACACAGCTAAGAAGTAGTAAAAGAAAGACCTCCAGAGGGCGCTATTACGTGTGTACTGATTCTATACAAAGGGGTTTACCCCTGAGAGGAACATGGCAGAACATTCAAAATGGCTCTTTTCCTGATGGACCCTTTTTGATGAATCTTTCAGGGACAGGAGGTCACATGTGCACAGCTTGAGCAAGGAAGCAGAAAGACCGAGTTCTAATCTGTCACGGCACGTTGAGGGACTAATGGAGAAACAGGTGACTTCCTCATGCCCGGGTTTCCCCATATAGATTCTAAAACAATAGTTACCACATTTTTATTACAATTGTATTATTTGTTTACTATAAATAATTATTAAACAATGGGAAAGTTGAAAAAGTAAATTTATCTATAATATCTCTACCCAAATAATGTAATAATTATTAAATATTTTATATTATTTATATGTAAATAAATAATCATATTAATTAATATTCTGTTATACATCCATATGTCTCTATCCATATCACTATCAACATCAATAGTGGGACCATATTATTCATACGATTTTATAATAGGTCTTTTAAAGAACTTACCAACGCATCATAGATATATTTCCCTATCAAAGCGATTCTGCACTATCATAATGAGCTCTCATAGTATTTCCTTTATGTAACTTCCTGTTTGTTTGGAATTTAGTTTGACACCCCCAAAGTGAATACTTTAGGATAAAGTCCTAGACGTTGTCTCTCCTTTTGAAAAGATGTATAACCTCTCTCCCTGAAGACTTACAAAGACAATTCCAGGGGTAAATGAAAAAACAATTATCAAAGAAAAATGCCAGGGGTGGAGCTCCAGGTATGAGACTAAGCCCCAGGGAGGTAGGATCTGACCCCCACTGTCATCCTCTCCCCATTCTGAGCATTTCATAAGGCACGAATCCTCTGGCACCATAAACTAAAGCGAAGGCAGGAGGGTGAAGCTAAGACATTTTGATTGCACTACCCTGGGAGGAAAAGCAGCAGGAAGAAAAGAGGACTCATTATTCTTCCGCCATTTTTTCTTTGTCTAATTTTTCCCACTTGACAGGGAAGATTTAAGCCACAGATAGTGAAAAAATTCATGCTGTCAAACACTGCTCTTGTTTGAGTTGCAACAAAGCCGCTAGCCCCACTATCCTTGGCTCCCTCACCACTATCAGCAGTTCAGTGGGGGAAACAGCAGAGAGGACACATTTTTCTCCCCAGAGTGTGAAGAGTGCAAAGCTAAACTAGGTCATTTCTTGATGAATCCTCATTTCCAACCTGGAGTAAAAGAAGCAAGGAAGTGATCGCCTATGGAGAGCACAGGGTCGGGCATTTGATAAACAATCATAAAATGAATCCCAGATCATCTGACCATGCTTGACCTGGTTATTTTACAGATGGGGAAAGTGACCCTTGGCGATGTTCCCCAACTTGCCAGAAATAATATGGTTGCAAAGGAGAGGTGCCAACCCAGAACCTGGGTATGCCGACTTCTAACCCAGAGCACCGTGGTCACTCATTCCCATTGCTTGTATTCTCTAAGTCATGAACAACTTCCATGAATCCTGGACATCCATCTGGCAAAATACCAAAAGTAAGCCTGAAAATCAGCATGCACACAGACACACACACTCCTATCCAAAACTCGGAATGGCAGCTCAAGTCTTCAGATTTGGTCAATAATTCAGTGGCTGTTGACCCTTGAAGCGGATTTTTTCTGAAATAACTTTTCCTTTAGGAGAGTCCAGCACCTCCCACACTGGACCAGAAATGTTTGTTGAATGACTAAATGTTTAATGAGTTGAATGACATACTCAATCAATAAATAATACCAGAAATAGAATATTAAATAAATGTGTGTATGCATTTAATTGAATAATTACCTCACACCTGATAGGTTTATTCAAAAAAATCTATGTTTATTTGAGCAAGTAGATCTTATGACCTCTCCCGTATGAAGTTCTCTTGAAGTGCAAAGCCTGCGTGCTAAATTCCTTCACCCATAAAGCACTTTTATGAAAAGCTATTAAGTCTTCATTTTAATGGCTCAGAAGGCTTATTAGAAATTCTGCACCCAAAAGATACCTAGATTTGCTTTCAGTTTCATAGAGCTTGGGCCTTCATGTCATGCTGATCAGAAATTCTCTGGTTCTGAGTTAATACGAAATGGAAAAAGTCAGAAAAATTACTTGTTACTTCATCATTCTTACTTTGTTTGAGATATGCCATTTGTCAAAACAAGAGAGTACACGGGACTACAAATAGGAAATTAGTTGTACATGGTGCAAATGTTGAAGACATGCTACTCAAAGCTGAGCCAAGAAAATCCCAAGAAAATCCTAGTGCGAAAACCTGTCTCCCAGGACGACGCCCTTCAGAGAGGCTGAGAAGGCTCAGTGGAAAGTCAGCCAACCACAAGGCAGAAACGTCTTGGAGTCTGGTGGGCAGGGTCTGAACCCCACTGCCCAGGGCATTGACCTGTGTGTGTTTCTCAGCTTCTCTGAGTTTCAGTGTCCCCCTGTGTGAAGGGACATTAATAACTGGCATCTTACCAGGAGGTGGCGATGATCCCATTAGGTGGTGCATTTTAAGTCTGTGACTTGAAGTGCTCAGTAAACTTCAGCAATTTTATCATGAAATGGTAGTCACATTAAGCTCACAGGGTTGTGCATGCCTCAATTGAAATAAAAGATACAAGGAATCCAGCAAAGATTTCGGTGCCCAGGAGCTACTCGATAGATGTTTATGTCTTGCCACTTTGTCCAGACGGCCTTATCGGGATTTTCCGTAGTTCGTGTTTTTCTGCAGGGCAGACTCATTATGCCATAAATACCCAAGCTCCCCCCAGAAAACCACCTTCACCAAGCTAATCCCCATCCCCTGGTTCATGGTGCAGCACCAGCCAAGCAGACAGGCTGCAAACTTCTTTGCATTGCTGGAGAAAGTTTGTTTGAAATAAAAACTGAAAATCTGCCACCATCTTGGGCTGGACATGTTTGTTCCAGCGTTGGAAGCCACAGCTGGAGGTCCTGATCCTGTCCCTAAAGACTCCACAGTGGATGGGGCACCACAGTCTGAAGATCTGACTGATGGAGGAACAGGCAGCCTGCTGGCCTCGGGCAGTGTGAAGAAGGGGGCACAGAAGGATTTCTTTTTTTTCATTTTCGATAATATGAGAGTACAAATGTTTAGGTTACATTGTTTTCATTTCTAAGATAAAATTCACTGGACACTCACACTGCGCATATTAGGTGAGAACTTGCCAGTCACCCTGCCTCTCCCCTCACCCCTCTCCCCTCTCCCCTACTCCAGAGTACTGGGGTCACTTTCCCCTCTCCCCTACCCCCTCTCCCCTACTCCCCTCTCCCCTACTCCCCTTCTCCAGAGCACTGGGGTCACTCTCCCCTCTCCCCTATGCCCGTACTCCCCTCTCTCCTCTCCCCTACTCTCCTCTCTCACCTCTCTCCCCCTTGCTCCAAGAAACCTGTCAGAGTGAGAATCAAAACACTGATCCCAGAGGCATTAAATCAAGGCAAGTAAAAAGAGTTAGGAAGTGAGGAGCTCTTCATGGAACAAACTTCTACCCTTCCTCAGTTTATCTTTCTAGAAAATACCAAACAAGAACCACTGGGAAAAGAACCTCATATATCATTTTCACGCTTCTTCTCTGCCCCCAGCCCTGCATGGGGCAGGAGGCCAGGGAATACAGGTGCACGGGGCACACAGAACAGGAGAAGTAAGGCTACCCTTCGGGTTCCAGGGGGCGTCAGAAGCAATGACGCTGCAACTAGAGCAAGACGCTCAAGCAAAGCAGAGGGGGAGCATTTAGGCAGAGGAAGTAATGTTATCAAAGACTTGGAGATGAAAGAGACAAAAATACCTGAGGAACTAAAAAAAGTTCGTGATAACTGAATTGCAAAGAGTGAAGAAGAAGAGAAACGAGAGGAAGTCAAAATAGAGCAGGGCCAGAGCACAAAGGGTGCTGTGCGCTACACAGAGGAATTTAGCTTTCCCTTGGTAGAGCAATGGGGAGCCATGGTGGGCTTTAGGCAGGAGGAGGTGCAATCAAATTCCCTTTTCTATAGCTTGCCCTGCTGCTTTGTATGGAACACTGGTCCTCTAAACAGCTTGCTGTGTGACTATGGATCACTCACATCTTCTCTGAGCTCTGTTTTCTGGAAGATGAGAAAGGAAGACTGAGGATTTGAAGCCATAACAAAAGCCACCCTGGCTTTCCCTGGGGCAGCCTCGGAAGTCACACAGTCTCCAAACTGTCTAAAAACTCTCCAGAAGTCTGGACCTCATATCCACAACGCATCTCAAACCCAGAAGCAGCTTAAATATCTTTTTGTCAGCCCAAATAGGACTTGAATCCAGGTTCAAAAAATACAGCCTCTCTCAATAAGGTCCCTTCTGGCTCAAACACAACTATGATTTTGCTGTCATTATTCATCTTGGCTACAAGAAGGCTTCATAGCGTATAAACAGTCACCGAGGAAAAACCTACTTCTCCCTAGGGAAGAGGGGGAGTGGAGTAGATAATCCATCTGCCTGGAATCAGCATCACCTCCGGACCACAGCTCCTTGGTGAGGTCTGATTAATATGCTATTGCATTTGGGAAAAAATTAATGGGCTTTGAGGGTTATTTGGAGCCTGCCTCCTCGATGCCACTGTGGGAGAGTTACAAATTTAAACAAACACTGACATATAATAAATCCATGCTCTGCACCCTCGTCAGAAGGTCTCACTTAATAGGCCTGACCATCCTGAAATTTGGATTGAATTCATAATGGGGACATGTCTGCCTTATCAGGAGAGACAAGCTAAAGCTGGGAAAGGACAAACACCGTCCCATGGCGAGGGGGCGGGCAGCCTCACGAAAGATCCTCAGTTACTCTCTGTTCTATTATCCACCTTTATTTTCTTCACAGAGCTTCTCTGGGTCTGACATTATCTCGCTAATGTCTTTGTTTACTGATTTGTCATCTGTAGGCCAAAGCACTATGGGAAATCACTGTGCACATAACCCCAGCATCTTCAGTGGGGCCAAGCGCCTAGTAGAGACACAACAGGTATTTCTTGAGTGAAGAATCCTGCACGGACTCATGGACCACATATGCTACTCAGCCAGGACAGTATGGTGTATCCGTGAGTGGTGAGGGCTCCAAAGACACAATTTCTGCATTGAAATCCTTGCTCTGCCATTGATTGTGTGACCCTGGCCAAACTATTCATCTACCTGCACCTGTAAAATGGGTTCATAACACACATCCCAGAGCGAACACTGGGGCAGATCACGGATGTGAGATACTCAGGGCAGCACCCGGTAAGTAACCAAACAAAGCCAGCTATTGTCAGGTTAGCATTTTTATAGTGACTCACAATTTCAACTTAATTACATTTTAAAACTTTAAGTTACCCCCACCAATCACAGCAAACATGTTGAATCTCTATATACACCCTGTGAGGTAAGTACTATTATTGTCCCCATATCACAGATGAGGAAACAGAGGTGCAAGTCATGGGCATGGGGCAACAGAGCCAGCAAGTGGTAGATCAGGGATTCAACCTGAAAAGGCAGCAGGGCTCCAAATCTATGCACCTAACGTTTACACCAGCCTGTACCGTGGAATACTCACCTCGCTTTCCAAATAGAGAAGGAATATAAGTATCAACATAAATTCTTATTTTTTTTTTTTTATTGAGTCATAACTGTGTACAATGATTCAAGCTTGGAGTACAGTGTGCGGGCTTCCCATACAATCGGAGATATTTTTATCCACCTGATTAATGTAACATTCATGATATTTTCTCATTTACTATGTGAA
>CAUYRH010070795.1:0-28120 GCA_963574655.1 Perodicticus potto | reverse complement strand
TTTTTTTTTTTTTTGAGACAGAGCCTCAAGCTGTTACCCTGGGTAGAGTGCTGTGGCATCACAGCTCACAGCAACCTCCAATTCCTGGGCTCAAGCGAGTCTCCTGCCTCTGCCTCCCAAGTAGCTGGGACTACAGGCGCCCGCCACAATGCCCGGCCATTTTTTGTTGCAGTTTGGCAGGTCCGGGCTGGATTCGAACCCGTGAGCTCAGGTGTACGTGGCTGGCGCCTTAGCCCATTGAGCCACAGGTGCCGAGCCTGCTCATGACCTTTTAAGACTCTTCTAACCATCCTGACCTTTCACAACACACACATATCAATAACTATCAATGTCATGAACCAATATGGCAACATGGGCAAGTGACATGGGATGCAATATCACACATTTTCCTCGGTAACTTCTGTTCACAGCGTCGTTGTTACTGTTTTCTCCATCATTATTTCCCTACCTCGTGTCGTGTCTTCTTATTCGTTTCTTCATATACTGCCCTATTTTCCTTAAAAACAAGTCACCATTGATTGAATAGTTACAATTGGGTAGCCACTTTGTATGTGTTTATAGTATATACATCAAGCCTCCAAACTAGGCATCATAATCCACATTTTATAGATATGATAACCAAGTCTTAGATAAGTGATCTGTCCAATTACACACCAAGTTCATGTTACAAAGTTCTCACACCTCAATCTCTCTGATGCTAGCACCTATGCTCTGAAGTGATACTTTCTATATCTCCACACTCCTTGTCCTTTTTCTTAGAGCTTTCAGAAACTAAAATGGAATATTACTACTTAGGTTTTATTGGTTTTAGGAAATTTTTAAAGTAAGGTTGATGGAGGGGATGTTTGCTAGATTTAAGATTCCTCATACAATAGACTATCATGTTCTCATTTTCCATAACAGAATCATATTTAAAAGGATAGAATTCAGAATTGGTAGAATATAAGCATACCTTGTTTTATTGTGCTTTGCTTTATTATGCTTCACGGATATGGATTTTTTTTTTTTTAACATATTGAAGATTTGAGGCCACCATGTGATCCATCTGATCACTTTATGTCTCTGTCACATTTTGGCAATTCTTGCACTATTTCAAACTTTTTCATTATTATGTCTATTTTGGTGATCTGTGATCAGGGGTCTTTGATAATGCTATTATAATTGTTTTGGAGCACCACAAACCATACCCACGTAAGAGGGCAAACTTTTTTTTTTTTTTTTTGAGACAGAGTCTCAAGCTGTCACCCTGGAGGGAGTGCCGTGGCATCACAGCTCACAGCAACCTCCAACTTCTGAGCTCAAGCGAGTCTCTTGCCTCCGCCTCCCAAGTAGCTGGGACTATAGGCGTCTGCCACAACGCCCGGCCATTTTTTGGTTACAGCCACCATTGTTGTTTGGCGGGCCCCGGGCTGGATTCGAACCCGCCAGCTCAGGTGTACGTGGCTGGCGCCTTAGCCCGTTGAGCCACAGGCGCTGAGCCAAGAGGGCAAACTTAATTGAAAAATGTGTGTCTTCTGATTGCTCCACCGATGGACCACTCCCTCATCGTTCTCCATCTCCTTGGGCCTTCCTAAGACATAATAATATTGAAATTAGGCCAGTTAATAATCCTACAATGGCCTCGAAGTGTTCAAGTGAAATAAAGAGTGGTATGTTTCTTATTTTACATCAAAAGCTAAAAATAATTAAGTTTAGTGAGGAAGGCATGTTATTTTGAAAGCTGAGATAAGTTTCTTGTACCAGTGAGCCAATTTTTAAGTGCAAAGTAAAAGTTCTTGAAGTAAATTAAAAGTGCTATTCCCATGACCACACAAAGCAATACAGCTTTATTACTGATATAGAGAAAGTTTTAGTGGTCTGAATAGAAAATCAAACCACCTCCAATAATATTATAAGCCAAAGCTTAATCCAGAGCCAGGTCCTAAATCTCATCAGTTCTCTAAAGGCTAAGAGAGGTAAAGAATCTGTGGAAGAAAAGTTTGAAGATAGCAGAAGCTGGTTCATGAAATTTAAGGAAAGACGTCATCTCCATAACATAAAAGTGGAAGGTAAAGTAGCAAGTGCTGATACACAAGCTTCAGCAAGTTATCCAGAAGATCTAGCTAAGATCATTGATGAAGGTTGCTACACTAACAACAGATATTCAATGTAAACAAAATAGTCCTCTGTTAGAAGAAGATTCCCCCTAGAACTTTCACAGCTAGAGAGGCAAAGTTAGTGCCTGCCTTTAAAGCTTCACAGGATAGGCTGAATCTCTTGTTAGGGTTAATGCTGCTGATGACTTAAAGAAAATGTTTGTTTACTATTCTGAAAATTCTGGGGCCCTGAAAAATTATGCTATATTATGCTAAGTCTCTATCAATGGAACAAAAGAACCTAATGGCAGCATATCTATTTATAGCATGGTTTACTAAATATTTTAAGTCCACTCTTGAGATCTACTGCTTGAAAAAAAAATCCTTTGAAAGAATTACTGCTCATTGATAACGTACCTATCACCCAAGGGCACTAAAGGAGAAGTGCAGGAGATTAATGTTATTTTCATGAAAATAACACAACATTCATTCTGCAGGCATGGATCAAGGAGTGTTTTCCAATATTATGTCTTATTTAAAAAATAGATTCTGTGAGGTCATAGCTCCCCTCTTCACCTCTTCTCTCCCACCAGTGATTTTCTGGCAGATCCTTGCAAAGTAAATTAAAAATATTTTAGAAAGAATTCAGGATTCTAGATACAATTAAGAACATTATTGAATCATGGGAAGAGGTCAAAATACAACAGGAATAGGAAATTGGAAGAAGTTGATTCCACTGCTCATGGATTACATTGAGAAGTTCAAGACTTCACTAGAGAAAGTAACTGCAGATGTGCTATAAGTAGGGATAGAACTAGAATTAGAAGTGGCACCTAAAGATTGGATTGAATTGCTGTCCTCATGATAGAACTTGAGCATATGAAGAGTTGCTTCTTCTGGATAAGCAAAGCAAGTGGTTTCTTGAGATATAATTTACCCTCGGTGAAAGTGCAGTGAACTCTGATGAAATGACACAAAGAAAAATATGGCATATGCTTACTTGATAAAGCCACAGCAGGGCTTTAGAGGATTGACTCCAATTTTGCAGGAAGTTCTGCAGTGGGTAAAATACTATGAAATAGCATTGCATTTGATACAGAGAAATTGTCCGTGAAGGGAAGAGTCAATTGATAAAGCAAAACATCATTACTGTGTTATTTTCTGAAATTGCTACAAGCCACCCCAAATTTCAGCAACAATCCCCCTGATTAGTCAGCATCCACCAACTTTGAGACAAGACCCTACACCAGCAAAAATATTACAACTTGCTGAAGGCTCAGATGATCCTCAGCATTGTTTAGCAATGTTTTCAAAATAAGATATGTATTTTTTTAGACTAAGTGCTATTACATATTTGTTAGACTACAATATGACATAAACATAATTTTTATATGCACTGGGAAACCAAGAAATTCATGTGATTTGCTTTACTAAAATATTTGCTTCACTGCTGTGGTTTGGAACTAAACTTACAATATCTCCGAAGTATGCCTGTATTAAATCTTTTAATATTCAATATGCAGTGGGACACACTGAGCCTAGAAACTGCTCTTTTAGCCCATGTCATTGTACCAATTAGTGACGTATAAACAGGTCTTTCCAGCTTTCCAACTCCCCAATATATGCCAAAAGTTCAGTCATGAAAAATAATATTCAGTAGAATTTCTGGAAAGATACATGATTCATCATTTTAACCCTGAATTAATATAGCACAGTGAAGATTTGATGACTGTTGGGGATCTCTAGAATTATTTTTTTCTAAATTAATTTTATCGCCTCAGTTTGATTAGCAAAACCTGTCAACATGGCCACCAAGTATGGCAACAGAGTAGAACTTCACCTTTGCACAGTTATGATGTGAACTGGGTTCTTTGGGACCTATTAAACAGATAGTTCGTTCTATAGAATAGTTTACTGAAAATCAGTCTAGAATTTACTACAAAGATGTTATGAGTTTACCTGTTATCTTTCACTTTGTAACTGTGATAAAGTAATTCACCAAAGAATACTCTCTGGCTTCAATGCCTGGACCAACATGCTTTTCCAGATTGATTTTTATTTGTCTAATGAACAACAAAACATTTCTTTGCATTTATGTATAGTTTTTTTGGAAGTTCAGAGAAATATCTATGCACATCTTTAATAATTTCAAAGTTTCATTGCATATATTATATTTTATATTACTTATATTATTTTAATATTGTTATTCCCTTTTATGATTCCAGTATCCTAGTAATGTCATTTCTGTTTTAAAAAACAGTTACAGGATTGTGAATATTTTTAGCCTGTTCAAATCCTTTGGCATGAGAAAAATAAAATAAAATACTTAATAAAAAATAAGGTGTTAATAATTTTCAACTTAAAAACAATATTCATTGTTTTCATCATTGTAAAAGCAATACATAAATCATTTTGGAGATGTTAAATAATCAGATTATCTGAACAGCATCAAAAGAGAAACTACATTATCAAAGATTATCAAAAAGAAAAATAAAAGGAAAATATTCATAATTCCAAACCTAAATATTTATTATTTGGTAGCCTACTCTTGCAACACATCAATATACAAAATGCATTTTCTATGTTCTTTTAATATGTACATGGCATATCTGTTGATTATTTTTTGATCAATACCTGTAAACTTTTTAAAATTTTATAGCTTCTTACATATTTATAACTATAAAATCAGGAATGAATCCATATTATGAGCATCAACATGTTACAGTTATAGCCTATGAGAGATGATATCCACGTATTCACATTTTTCAAAAGAAATCAATGTTCTGTTGACTTTGGTGAGGTTTACAAAGGACTATGATTTTGTTCTCATACAGAGTCTACTAGCCCTTGTAGCCTTCATTAGAAACAAAACTTACTAATAATAAAAAGTTTTTGATTGACTTACTTCTGGAGGTTTTGCTTCTGCTGAGACTACCTGGGGATCAGAACCCCCAGTCTCTCTGGTGAGACTCTAGCAGAGTTCTATGCTTCCAAAATGCCCACCCAATGATTGCTGCTACCCCTTCCTTAACTGAAGAAATAAAATTGAAGTCTGAAGATCAAAATACACCTGTAATTTTGAACAGGTTGTTGGGATTCTCAATAACAGAAAAGTAGTTTGGTGCTCTTTTCTGCAAGTTACAGTAAGCCCTTAGGGGAGTGTTCTGAGGGTGATTACTGTCGTGGTAATGGTTTTGTTGGTGCTGGTTTGTGGGCTGATTACTTGGACTTAATCTCTTTCTCATGCGTAAATGTTTAGCCTCACGTTCACATCTGTTGTACTATAATTCAGGCAGAAATTAACTGGAATTTTTACACAAGAAGAAAATATTAGCCAGGCCAGCCTGTTGCCTTTTAGTGTCCATCTTTCGCCATCCCCTACTCAAGCCTGGCAGGGAGCACACTGTGGCCACTTCCCCACAGTGAAAAAGTTGCTTCCTCCATGGGATCTGTCTTGTATCTTGTCTCCATGTGTCACTGGGAAACCTCTTCTTGAAGTCAAGTGATAAAGTTGCACTTCTGTTTCCAATGGCACTAGTCCAGCCCCGAGTGAAACTGGCTGTTTTGTGACAGAGCTTCTCAACGGGGTCGCCAAGCACAGTAGTGCAGCTGGAAAGTGTTTTCTCACTGTCGTGCCCCAAGACTGTGGTTAGTTTCAAATTCCTACAAATGTGACTAAAAAAAAATGCGTTTTAGCCACAATCACTAACAAATTACACTCAGCTATTCAATGCGCAGACCTAAAGAGGGCCTGACCCATTATCAAAACTCAAACCCAGATGGTAAGGGGTCCCAGCCTAATGCAGGCCCCATAGTTATTTCAAACAAATTTCTTGTCAATCATATCATATCACATATGGATGAGGTCTTCTTTCAAACACAGCAGAGTTTGAGGATTCAGAGGCCTTCTAGAGCAAAACAACGCCTCCCCCCTAAAATTAGTAACTCCCTTTTTAAAGAACTATAAAGAAATGTCCTTCTCTCCTCCTCTTCCTCTCTCCCTTTACCAAGAAAAATGATTCTAGCTGGTTTAAGCCAGACAACTTTATCAGACTCAAATCTCAAAATGGAGCATCCAGAAAGTCTGAACTACATTCTTGGCAAACTGCTCAAGAGAAAAAAAGTAAAAAATAAAAAAAGAACTCAGAGGGAAGGAGAATATCAAAAAGTTTTATCAACTGGCCTTCTGAATTCAAGATAAATTTACCAGAAACTGTAATTCCAGGACCTATTATTCTCACTTTGGCTGCAGTATAGAGTTAGGAAAAAAACCCAACCACTATCCGCAATTTGACAAAGATACACAGAGCATTCCTCGTATTTCCACCTTCCTAGGGGACAAGCAGAACTTTGCCCTCTTTCCAGAAGGGTTTGGCCTCAGAGGCCTGTTTGGGATTTTATTTTATCAATATACATGTCAAATATTTTCTATATTTATAGGACACATGCAAGTATTTGTTATATGCATAGAAGGTGTAATGATCACGTTGGGGTAAATGGGGTCTCCATCGCCTCAAGTATTTATTGTTTCTATGGGTTGGAAACATTTCCAGACCTCTCTTTCACCGGCTTTGAAATGTGCAATATACTGTTTAAGAAACCCAGAATAAATGCAGTCCTGGCTATACCACCTGCTCTTCTATTGAACGTTAGTAACTTATACCCTCTATCAACTGTATGTTTGCATTCCTTAACCCCTCTTCCCCCTCCCACCACAGGCCCTTTGTGACTGTGTGTTTGCCCCTACCACATTTGGTTACAACTTCACTCTGAGCGAGTCAAAACCTGCTCCTCTCTCTTGGCTGCTGCTTCTCCGGCCGTCCTCCGTGGCGCTTCTCTAACTGCGAAGCGTCACCCCTGGCCTTCTCTCTGGCATCTCCTGCAGGCCGCTGCGCTTAGAGGTAGATGCCCTCCCCGGCAGAGGCAGCCACAGCTCCATGGCCTGTGGAAGGACTGAGCTGCGTGCTGCGGGAGATGCAGAAGACAACCAGAGTGAATTGCAGTCCTGATTGCCCCGCTGGGAGATTTGCAAAGAAAAAAGTGAGCACAATGGAAGAGCAGGGCGAGCTGTGAGCAGAAGGCAGAGACCAGAGATCTGGGGGGAAAGCAGTCACCATCGCAGGAAGTTTAAAAACTCGTTTCTGTGAACTGCTGCTGAGGGTTCAAAGAGAGTTTCAGAGCCAAACTGCAGTCTGGTGGGGTAAGGACTGAACTCCATTTTCTGTGTGAGTCTGAGTAAGGAGAAAGATAAACAGAACCTTTCACCGTTAGGCATATTTTAGAGTTCAAGTGTGACATGACGTGTCCAAAATAGATTCCACATGATTGGAGCAGATCCAGAATCCCAGTCCCTGAATAGCAATCAGTGTTAGAAGCTAAGAGCCGGCAGCTACTCTCCTCACATACAACACGGAAGAAACGGCAAATCCTACACAGCTGTTAGTGAGGAAGGACGCGCCCGACGTGGAGCTTTATGCTGCGGGCGCATTTCCTTAAATTACTCAGCTTACTTTAAATTGAGGGGCTATTTGACTTTTTACTTGTCTCTTAATGAATAGCCAGAACTTTACAACAACTTTCTTTTCATGAATTTTCCTTTCAAAAGAGCGTTATGTTCTTTGCAATACTCAATCCAGGCAGAACGAATGACCCAAGGGCTTCATGCTAGTTTATTCTCATAAAAAGCTCCCTGTAATAAGAAAGCACATACGGTTCCAAGCATCTCAGAAGATACAAGCCAAAAGTCCAGGGTCCTACAGCTTCATCATGACGAATACTGATAGCTGGTGGGGAGCTTCTCTTTCGGGACCAGGGTGGGCATAACTGACTCTCTTGGACAACGTATAGACTGCAGAAGAGGGAAGGAGAAATTCAAGGAGGAAGGGAGGTGGGGAGTGAGAAAAGGGAAAGGAAAGCAAGGTGCTATTGGAGAGAAGAGGTCCAGGGTTCTCAGACACTGCCTCCTCTATTTAAGGACAGCTATCTTCCTTTAAAGCAGTCCCCAGAAGGCCTTCGATGTCAGGTGCTCCCACGTGGCTCATGTTTACAATACTTCAGAAACCTTTAAAGCTTTTGTAATTTGAGAGAGTCAGCTATAAGGCACTTTCCATCATAAAATCTAATCCAAAGGGCTCCTGTTACTAAAGACATCTTTGTGAGAGAGTGTCAATCAATGTACCTGCCCTTCTGCCATGTTTTGGAGGCATCTTATTGTGAAAATGAGAAAAGTGATAATAAATGGAGAATGTAGCCCTTATGGAGGAATAGCAATTGTGCTTAAACTGGCCAGGAAGTCAGCACCCAATGGACAGGAGACAAGTGGATGTTTCCCACTGTGTTTGTATTTCCCTCATTGATTCATGTACCATATGTATCTGAGATTCCATGGCCCTTTGTTTGGCACATCATGGAGTGTTTCAAGACATTTCTCTTTGGTTATACAGTTGCCCCTTGAGCAACATATGTTTGAACTGGGTTGGCCCACTTATAGGTGAATTTTTTTTTTTCAAACAAACACAGAAGAAAAATATGGCATTTGAAGGAGGCAAAACTCACACATACAGAGGGGTGAATTTTCATATAAACAGGGTCTGCAGGGCCCACAGTTGGACTTGAGTATGTGTGGGTTTTGATGTATACAGGTGGTTTTGGAACCAATTTCCTGCATAAACCAAGAGATAATTGTATTAACATTAATTGTCCTTTAGTAACAGAAGAATAGATCAAAGTAAAGGTCAGCAGTTGAGAATGCAGGTTATTATTCCCATGGAGTGAAAAATATGTGGAAAAAATGACAAAGCTCCTTCTCGCTTTATATCCTGGTAAGACTAATGCAAATTTTAACACAAAGAAATAGTTCTTCAAGTAACTGTTCTGGTCACTTTGGAGCCTTGCTTTTTTCACTAAACTTTGGAGTTCATGTAAATTCTATAGGATATTTGTTTAAAGAGAGGCTTGTAATGGCCTGCTAGAGTTTAATTGCTAAGGTAACAAACAAATAAAGCTTTCGGTATTACAAAACATCAATTCATGGTTTTCACAAATACCATGAAATTACATAATCATAAACCTTAGAACTGAAAACAATCTGTAAGGATCAACTGCTCTTGTCTCCCACCTGCAGAGAAATTGGGTATTATTATTTGTGTTTTTGGTAAGTAAACCAGCTGAACTTTAAGAACACAAATCATCTTACCTAATTTTATCTGGCTAGTTTAAGGGACTTGCCTGCTTGTCTTTTGATTCTGGTGCAATTCTTTGTATAGAATGAAAAATCCAAGCAGCCTTAAATCCATAGAGACAGAAAGCAGATTAGCAGTTTCCAGGGGTGATAAAATTGTTCCGGAACAAGATAGTGGTGATAGTTGCATAATATTGCAAATGTGCTAAATGCTGCTGAATTGTTCACTTTAAGTGGTGAGAGTGGTGAATTTTGTATGTGAAGTTCAACTTAATTAAAAACAAGATCAAGAACAAGGTATTATTAACTGTTGACCTTTCTGTCTCCTCTACTTCTGGTCAAGTTCTTTGAGTTCAGGAGCTGTGTCTTTGTCCCTTCCACACTCTAACACCCAGTACTACACTTAATAAATTCTGTTTACACCCCTCCCTTAAAAAAACCTCCACCAGACTTCATAACAATCATTACAAACAGCAAAACTCTTTTTCTTTATGAATTTATGACATTACTATAATTTTTTGCCTAGCCTGCCTATTGAATCAGATGTGATTATCTGAGTCCTGGATGGAGCCAGTCAACCTCGATTATGGGATGGCCCAGTGGTACCTAGGACAGTTCCCTGCCCATAGGAAACTTATTAAATATTTGTCTAGGGCAGCAGTTCTCAACATGCAGGTCACGACCCACAGGAACTGTATTAAAGGGCTTCAGCATTAGGAAAGTTGAGAACCACCAGTCTAGGGAGTAAGGGATGAATCTCCTGGGACACTCAGGAGCTGGAAAGGGAAGTGCTCTCAAATGGTAGAATGTCACCCTATCAACAAGGCCATTGAAACATCAGGTTTGAAGATCCTAGCCCTGTCAGGTCATCAAGATCACTGCTTACAAGGTAGCCCACATACACTGCACTAGCCCCATGGCAGCTAATATAGGACACCCAGAGTAATGTGGACAGTAATAGGGCCAAAGCTCAGCCCTGTGTACTACATACTAAGACTCAGTAGGGCAAGACATGGTTTAATATACAGCTATCCCTCACTGTCACTATTAATCTTTTCATGAAAACTCTATCTCTAAATGTAAAACTAACAAGAAAAAAAAATCAATTCTAATGGAAAAAGATATAAGTGGAATTTCATAGTATTTATACTTCTGTGACTGGCTTATTTCCCTTAGCATAACGTCCACAAAGTTTATCTGTGTTATCCAATATGGCAGAATTTCCCTCTTTATAAAGGCTGAACAATATTATTTGTGTATATACCATATACACACCATATTTTATCTATTTATCATCAATGGACATTTAGGTCGTTTCCACATCTTAGTTGTTGTGAATACCACAGTCAGAAAAATGAGATAAATTTTATCCCAACCCAAGATTTACAAACAATTTCATTGAGAGAAAAAATATTCTTGAATGATGAAAGCAGGTTTATGTAATAAAAATTTAAAATTAGTTTCCATATAAGATGTAATAAAGGTCAATCTATGTATTACTTTCTTTCTACCATCTTCAATTTTTCAGACTTTTAGGGTTTAGCATTATGTTTAACTCAAACTATTTAAAAGTAAATGTTACCATACAATTTAGTTTTACAGCAAAATGAAATCAATGGGTGTTTCAAATCACATGGAAATAGAACAGTCACATCACAAAGTAATAGAAGATGCTACCCCTCCATTGAGTACACTTGACAAGTATCAGTAGGGCACTAGTAAATGTTTAATAACTGGATTTCCAGAAAAAATATATGCATATAAATTTATTACAAATTTGACTGATACAGTGGATAGCATACAATCTACATATGATACAACATACAGTGTCCTTTATTGAATCTTCCATACAGTCAATTGATTCTTAAAGAATGCAGTAATTAAAATTTATCAAACCCTGTATCTATAGCCAAATTATGATTGTAATTGACAAGTGAGTTCAGGACCAACATGAATCGTGGTTAATATTCTTTTTTTTTTTTTTAAACAGACTTAATTCACTTTATTATTCTTGTATAAAAACCCTATGTTGTAGCCACAGCTGGAGCCTGGGTCCTCTGCACAGAGACTCTGGTGTGGGTCTTGACAAGATGGTCAGTGAATTCTTGGTAAGGAGACTTGGTGAACACTGTCTCTTTCCAGAGATCAGGAGTGAGATAGCTATAGGTCTTGGAAATGGCATCAAAAGTGGCCTTGGCTACAGAACAGAAAACAGGAGGATTGGTGGTATGACTTGCGACAAACCCTCGACCCCAGGACCTGAAGATGTTGCACTCCCAGGAACAGAGAGGCCACCGTGGGCAATTCTGTCGTGCATTAGGAGAGCCTTCCTTTCTCTCCCTGAAAACGCCAAGCACACACTACATCTGTGTGATCAAGCGGAGCTGGGAGAGATCATGGCTGATCCTGTGTGTCAATCACCTACCAAAGTTGCCGAGGGTGGCAGTGCAGCCCCTGGCTGAAGTGTAGCAGTCATCGATCCCAGCCATCATTAGCAGCTTCTTAGGCACAGGTGCTGAGACAATACCAGTTCCTCTAGGAGCAGGGATGAGACGTACCAGCACAGAGCCACAGCGGCCTGTTACCTGAAAAAGGTGGGAGTCAGACCAGGGCCAGTCTCTTATCAGACCCAACACTCTCACCACCACCACCAGGCCTACCTTGCAAGGAACAGTGTGAGGCTTGCCGATCTTATTCCCCCAGTAGCCTCTCCGCACTGGGACAATAGAGAGCTTGGCCAGGATGATGGCCCCTCGGATGGCAGTAGCTACTTCCTTGGAACACTTAACACCCAGACCGACATGGCCGTTGTAGTCCCCAATGGCAACAAACGCCTGCAAAGAGACTATGAGGTGGCTGGGACTCTTCTAACAATATCAGTAACTACCCGAAGTGACCCTGTTGGACTCCTCAAGGAAAGAGAGGCCACTGTAAGGCCAACCTGACATCCTGAGGAGAACTTTTCTCTCTCTCCACATTACGAAAGTCACACAAGTGAGGACTAGTGTAACCATGCAGAGCTGGGAGAGTCATCAATCCCCTTGGCGACAGACCAAACAAATTGCTGAGATACCTTGAACCTGGTCCGCTGACCAGCACGGGTCTGTTTCTGCACTGGCATAATCTTCAAAACCTCATCCTTGAGAGATGCCCCCAAGAAAAAATCAATGATCTCGGATTCCTACAACAAAAGACAAAAGCCTTATAGTGAAAACGTTAAATAAGATGCTTAATTAAGATAAATACTTGCTATTCGAGAACCATGACTGTGTGACCCTTACCTGACTTCCTCAGATACCCACCAGCCCATCCACTCCAAGTAAATTCCCCTCCTCAAACTCTACCCATAACGCAACCTCCATCCGTAAAAGGGGAGACCTCAGGGACCTCGAGATGGGACAACAGCAGATCTCTACCCTTAGACCCCAGCCCAGGGCTCACCGGGAAGGGTCACTCACACTTGCTCAATACCTGACTGATAGATTAGTACCTTAATGGGCAAGGAGAAAAGATAGATCTCCTCCAGGGATTTAATCTTCATGTCCTTGACCAGGCGGCCCAGCTTGGTGACGGGCATCCACTGGACGGAGAGAAAGTGCAAGTTAACAATTGCCTCCGAGCTGTAATCCAAATACTCTGGGAGGCCGAAACAGGTGGATTGCCTGAGCTCACAGGTTCGAGACCAGCCTGAGCCACAGCGAGACCCCGTCTCTAAAACCAGCCGAGCACTGTGGCAGGTGCCTGAAATCCCAAGTACTCAGGAGGCTGAGACAAGTGAAACACCTTAACCCAAGGACTGGAGATTGCTGTTTGCTATGGCGTCACAGCACTCTACCGAGAGCAAGAAAGTGCGGACTGTCTCAAAAAAAAAAAAAAAAAAAATCGCCTCCCCGGTGGCCCCACGGGCCTACGCGCGAGCCCAACCTACTTCTTTGTCCTCGGCCTTGCCTCCGCGAGCTCCGCGGCCTCGGCCCCGACCCCGACCCCGGCCGCGACCCCGGCCCCGAATGCCGCTGCCGAAGCCTCCACGGAAACCACCACGGCCTCCCATTCCAGGGCCCCCGGGGCCTCCAGGCCCTCCCGCTGCACCGGCGTCATCCGCCATTTGCTAAATAAAACAAAATACAAGCGGTCAGTGAGACAAGGTATCTGGGGCCGTTCGCGGGACCCGGATGGGGGTTCTGCTCAAGAGCGCGGGCGGACGAGCCCAAATTTAGCTGGATGTTCGTGGATGCCGCCACCCAGGCCGCCCGCCACCACCATAAATTCACAGACTCACGTGTTTTCGTCGGAAAAAGAAGAGCGAAAGCGCGCGAGAGGGAGCTTATATATCGTACCAAGGGCCGCGAGATCTCGGCAGCCCCGCCCCAGGAACGAGCGAGCCGAGCGCCGGCAAGACAGCCTGCGATTGGTTCTGCGTTGTCCCGCCCCTCGCTGTGTTCTGCGCGCGCCTGCGAGAACTGCCCTCCCTCGGCCCGGAAATCTGCATTACTGGAAGGGCAGGTATAAACGCCGCACCTAGGCGCGGTGCGTTTCTTGAGCTGCCTTGGCACCCGTCTGTACATAGCGGTAGGTTTGGCCGCTCGCTATATGCATGCTGATGGTGGTCGGGGCGTTGGTTGAAAATCACCCCCGGCTTTGGCTGTAGCCGGGAGTGAGATGCGGCGCCCAGAGCCAGCAGGGGCCTCAGCTCACCGCCCACTGCCTCGTGTGCGGGGGTGAAACCCAGGCCCCGACAGGTGGAGTGGCCCGGGACTCCGGTGCGGCCGTCCGCATAGTCTGACTTCCGACCCCTAATTCTACTTTCTATCCACAGGACCCTGGTTGTTTACCGCCTGACGCCGCCGGGACCAAAAGGAAAAAGGATTTGGTTGTTCTTGTGTATCGAATAAAGAAGCTGTGTATCAAATTGTCCGCGTGTGGATGTTCTTATGTCCCGCATATCAGCCTGGGAATCATTTGTTTCAGGCTGGGGGGAACCTTACTGGGATTCCTCTTCCCAGACTGGCTTAACGCAGCTTTAGACAAAAAAGGGTAGAACTTTGGAGGTGGCGTCTAACGCCCCACATCCCCTAAATGGCAGACTCAGGTTGAGAATACTGTTCTCTATCCATGTCCTAGAATTTTTCTCCACAGTGACAGGTAAAGTAGCCTGAGCTAAGGGGAGGCAGCTGGGGCCAGCAAACCAGTAGCACAAGGATATCTGTGTAGAATTTATGGCTTAGTACCCTGAATTTTGGGCCCTAACCGAAGAGACCTAGTGTGTCATAAAGTTTTAAGTTTCTGGAGGTCTAGCCACCTGGGCAGCACTATGTGAGAGGAGAGGGGAGCAATCCCTGTGATCTTGTTGAAGCCTTGACTTTGTGATAGTAGGTCCCAGAAGTTTGGTTCCTAGCCTGATGGTGCCTGGGGATTGGCTGTCGACCATCCCCATGGCAGGGTGTTCTATAGACTTGTTGCAGGTCAAGGCTGCCCTCCCCTTCTCTTGTGCCCATTCAGAGAGGGGAGCAAGAGCTAGGTGGTGCAGGATCCCAGTGGGCCCTGAACCAAGGCTGTGATTGGCCTGAGCTGGACAATGCCACTATGATGTCGGCCCATGCCCACTGTGAAATGCAGGCTCCTGAGCCCTGGGGATCAGTAGAGCTGCCGTCAAGACAGAACATGGTAAGCCTGGGGCCCTCTAGCCACTAGCCCTGAGAGGTGTGCTCAACTGTCCAAAGATAGACCCCTATACCTTGCTCTGAGAAGAAAAGGGGTGGCCAGTGAGCCTCCATACAGTACAAAAAAGCCTTTCAAGAAGCTCTATCTAGGTCTAACTCCAGGATAAGGCCAGCTTCTCCAGCCAGGAACTGGCAATCTCATGGGGTCTTGACCCCCACAGCTGCCTCAGAGCAGGTGCTGACCTGGACCCTCTTATGTGGGGTTCACACGTGGCCCACCTACCTGCCCAAAGTTTGCTGGGTATATGGAGTTGGGAACTGGACTTGGTCCCAACCAGGCCCTAATGCTAGCTTGACCTTTGCAGAGTGGTGGGTATGATCTCAACCTCTTCACCAGCCCTCCTGACTGCAACTTCTTGTGCTCTGTCTGTCATGGAGTTCTCAAGAGGCCAGTGAGGTTGCCATGCAGCCACATCTTCTGTAAAAAGTGCATCCTCCGGTGGCTAGCCAGGTACCACTGGTTACCCAAGAGGCTGGGAGGGCAGGGGTCCAGGACAGAGGGGAATGTCTGCCAAGCACTGGGTCATGATGGCTATAAGGCGCACCCTCCCAATCTAGGACACTAAAATGTGTGGGTCCCCACATTACATGGTATCCTTCGCCCCAGTTCTGGAGCTGAGAGCTCCCTGTATACATCTTCATGCCTCCTTCCAGGAGAAGAGACTAGTTGGGTCACCCAGTAAAAGACTGACCAGGGGAGACCTGCCCCTTCCACTCACAACACTCACCCCATTTATGCCTCCTTCCAGACAAAAGACCTGTCCGTGCTGCAGGAAAGAGGTGAAAAGGAAAAAGATGGTCCATGTGAATAAACTCCGGAAAACCATTGGCCGTCTGGAAGTAAAGGTAGCTCAAAGAACTCACACCACCCTTGTGTGGAGCATAGCCAGGAGAGGAGGAAAGGGGAATCTCATTTTCAAAGAGAACCAAGTGCAGCTTGGGGTCAACAGATCTAGATGAATTTGAATCATGGCCCTAACACTTACTTGCTGTGTGACTTTGTGCAAGCTACCCAATCTTTCTGAGCCTCTGGAGCTCAGCTGTAAAAGGGAGATTATCAATTATTTTTAGAGGAGGGGCCAGATGAGGTAGCTCACGCCTGTAATCCTAGCACTCTGGGAGGCCAAGGCAGGGGGATTACTTGAGCTCTTGAGTTTAGAGACCAGCCTGAGCAAAAACCCAGACTTATCTCTACTAAAATAAAAAAACTGAGGCAAGAGGATCTCTTGAGGCCAAGAGTTGGAGGTTGCTGTAAGCTATGAAGCCACAGCAGTCTACCCAGGGCAACAGCTTAAGACTCTGTCTCAAAAAAAAAGGATGTGTGCTGACCATTACTCTCCAGCCGCTAACTTTACTGGATGAGGAAACCAAGGTTTAAAAAAAAAAAAAAAACCTGGCATATATATATCACTCAGCAGGCCAACCTAGCCATGTACCTCCCAGTACTCCAAGACTCAGGCCTCTACTCCTGGGATCTTTAGATATCTCTAAAGCATTTGCCCAGTTCTCTTCCCCATCCCCTCACTAGAGTCAGAAGAAATTGGGAGACTCAGTTCACTGGCTTCTGGTGACCAAAACTCCAGGGGTGTGGGTGCCACGTGCAGCTGGCAATACCGACTAGGACTGTCTTTGGCTCACACAAAGCTCTCCTTCCATCTCCAGTGCAAGAATGCTGAAGCAGGCTGCTTGGTGACATGCCCCCTGGCCCATCGCAAGGGGCACCAGGACTCATGCCCATTTGAGCTGATGGCCTGTCCTAACGAGGGCTGCACTGCACAGGTGCCTCGTGGCACCCTGGGTGAGCACCAGCAGCACTGCCAGCAAGATGCCCAGCAGCGCTGCTCTCTAGGCTGTGGGGCCACTCTGGGTCCAGCCCAGCGTGCTAGCCACAACTGCTACCGTGAGCTGCGTGAGGCCTGGGGCCAGCGCCAGGAGCGCAGCCGGGTTCTGCTGCTGTGCCTGCTGCGGCGCGTGCGCCGCGTTCACCGGGCCACCAGCCTTGTCCGTCGGCAGCTTGCCCAGCTCAGCAAATTCCTAGAGGAGGACGAGGCCCTGCTCATGGGTGCCCCGCAGGAGGCGGTTGAGGGCGCCCCAGAAGGCAGCATGGGGGCTGAGGTCTGGGGGACCCAGGGCTAAGGTACCTTGTAAATAGAGGTGAATAAATGCAGAGCCCTGGCCCGGTCTGCCTCGTGCCCTGCCTGCTGGCCTGTCACATTTGTCACCCAGCTGACCTCTCCAGGCACTACTCCAGGGATGCTTCAGCCTTTCTCCCATGGACTCTTCTCTCCCACCATTGGATCTTTGTACGGCCATTGTGCTTGCCTGGAAAGTTCTTCCCGTCACCTGCATTTGCTTGCTTGCTTCTCAGAGAGGTTTACCCCAATTACCCTTTCACAACTCTTTCGCAGTTACTTTATACTAGTTTGTTTTACTAGCTTCGTGCTTAAAACCTTTAACTCAGAGTAAAAACCACTTCTCACAATGGCTCAAGGCACAGGCAGTATATCTGCCTTCCTGCCCTTACATTCTCTCCACTTAACTCCCTGTAGCCACATGGGCTTTGTTTGTCAGGCACTCCCAGCCCCTGGCCTGTGTGCTGGCAGCTCCTCAAAGTTCCTGGCTAGGGATGTTGACTCCTAGATGTAATCCTAGCACTCTGTAGGCCAAGGCAAGAATGAGACCATGGCTCTACTAGAAACAGAAAAAATTAATCAAGTGTTGTGGTGGGCACATGTGGTCCCAGCTACTTGGCAAGAGGATTGCTTGAGCCCAGAAGTTTGAGATTGGAAAGAGATGATCAGCTTCTGCACTCCAGCCTGGATGAACTGCTCCCCTTGCCCTACCCTCCAGCCCTTTCTAATATATTTTGCCCACACAAATCACTTAACTATCAAGGGCATTCCCTGTTCCTCCATGCTAATGAGCTAATAAACAAGGGCAGGGATTTTGTTCTTCCCTAGTATCTCCCAAGTGCCTAAACAATGACGCCTGTAGTCCCAGGTACTTGGGAGGCTGAGGCAATAGAATCACTTAAGCCTAAGAGTTTGAGATTGCTGTGAGCTATGATGCTACCGCACTCTACCAAGGGTGACAAAGTGAGGCTCTGTCTCAAAAGTAAATAAATAAGTAAATATAAATAAAAATAGAAAAACTAGCTGGACATTATGGGGGTTGCCTGTAGCCCCAGTTACTTGGGAGGCTGAGGCAAAAGAATCACTCCAGTCCAAGAGTTTGAGGTTGCTGTGAGCTAGGCTGGGCGACAGAGTGGGACTCTGTCTCAAAAAAATTAAAAAATAAAAGTAATTAAAAATAAATTGACGGCTCGGCAGCTAAGGCGCCAGCCACATACACCTGAGCTGGCAGGTTCCAATCCAGCCAGGTCCGCCAAAACAACCACGACAGCTACAACCAAAAAAAAAAAAAAAAAATTGTCGGGCGGGCGCCTGTAGTCCCAGCTACTTGGGAGGTGGAGGCAGGAGAATCGCTTTAGCCCAGGAGTTGGAGGTTGCTGTTAGCTGTGATGCCACAGCACTCTACCCAGGGCGATAAAGTGGGACTCTGTCTCTACAAAAAATAATAATAATAAATTGCCATTAAAAAAAACCAGACCGCGCGCAGAATACGCTAGTACACGCTCACATTCCCCAGCTGCACACGCAAAACTCCCAATCCCACTCTCCAGACCGGAAACCCTTCTGCCAGCTTCCGCTTCCTCCAGCAGCCACTGCCCACAGCAAAGATGGCGGCAAGCGCTCCTTGTTGGCGTCTTGACAATTGCGCCTAGTGACGCGATCGCCACGCGCCTCGACTAAAGAATTCCACACGGGCCTACCTCACGCGGTGTTGGCGGCGGCTCAAGAGCATTTCAGCCGGTGCGGCGACGGTGGCGGCCACATGGCAGAGACCGCAGCCGGAGCGAGCCGCTTCAAGGCCAAGTGAGTCCAGGGCGCTGGGATGCGGGGCAGCTGCTGGGCGAGGGAGCCCGGTTCGCAGCCCGACTAGCGGAGGCGCGCAGAGAGCTGCGCGGGCCGTGGGGTGAGCGCGGGCTCCCATTCGGATCTGCGGAAGGGGTGAGGGCCGTGTATGGACTGGCCCTCGAGGTCGTGGAAGCCGATATCCACTGAGCCTGGCTGGCGGGTCGCAGCAAGCGCGGCCTAAACGAAGAGCCGGCTTGGGGATTGGTAAAGTGGGACGGAGACATACCAGGGGAGGAGTAAGGGGAAGGCTGACCGTAAGTCAGGGCTCCTCCTGGGCGATGGTAGAAAACGAAGAACCACGCCTGGGCAGGCGGAGAGCTTTCACCTGTTGTCCTTCCTGTCTCGAGAGCTGGAAGAGAGGAGACCGGGCGGCTATAGCCCAGGAGCCAAATGCCTGGATGAGAACAGATTCATTCCCCTCCCAGGGTAGCGCGGCTTCATGGCATAAATCATTTACATAAGTGGCAGAAGGTCTTCAGTGGTGACCGACACTAGCAAAGGGATAACCCGGTGCCAGCAGCACCTCTGATGGAGGATCAACTAGGTGCAGAGAAATGAGGGGCTGGTTTCATCTTAGCGGTCAGACATCCCAGAGTACATTCAAGTCATGCTTGAAAAAAAGTAACTGGTAGCAGGTTAGGAGAGTAGGGGGAGTCTGGGGAAGAGGTGCTGGATGTCATGGATGAAGACCTGAAGAGGGTGGTGCTGTAGGCTGTTACCCAGGCCTGGCTTCCCACAGAGGGTCCCCAGGGTTCTGCATGGTCTTCAGTGAGTAATCTCAGAAGACTGGGCTGTTGGGCTGCCTCAGCCTGGTGCAGGCCCACGTCCTACCACTGTGGGTCACCATCTAGTTCTAGGTTACAACTTACCGGTTCACCTGGTGGTAGCAATACCACCCACAGAGCTGCTGGTTTTCTCCCTGGGTCTTTGCTGCTTCCCTGCACTCCTCAAGGGCGGGGGCATGTTGGATTCACCTCTGGAAGAGCACCCAGCACAGGTCCAGGCACTGGGGACCAGGGAATGGGTGATGACTCACTCCCCTGTTCTCTTTCCAGCTATGCTGTTGAACGTAAGATTGAGCCTTTCTACAAGGGCGGAAAAGCACAGGTACCAGCCCTGGGGCAGACAGGGTGATAGGGCCTCCAGAAGCTATGGGGATGCTGAGTGTTACCTTCCCTTTGTGCACAGCTGGACCAAACCGGTCAGCACCTCTTCTGTATCTGTGGTAACAGAGTCAATGTGCTGAAGGTGTCCTCGGGAGCCATCTTGCAAAGCCTGGAGCAGGTGAGGGAAGGGTGTATGGTGTGAGGGGAATGGTAAGGAGAGCAGCTTGTGCCCATGGTGCTCTGATCGCCCCCTCTTTTCCTAGGAGGACCAAGAAGACATCACGGCCTTTGATCTCAGCCCCAATGATGAGGTGTGTGGAGCAGGGATGGGAGATGAGTTCTGGTGCCTCCCCCTTTGAGTTGATGAGGATGTCTGTACTTGTTAACTGAATTGTGCTCTTCTCCAGGTGCTGGTGACAGCCAGCCGGGCATTGCTGCTGGCTCAGTGGGCCTGGCAAGAGGGCAGAATTACCCGCCTGTGGAAAGCAATACACACAGCCCCTGTGGCCGCCATGGCCTTTGACCCCACCTCCACACTGTTAGCCACAGGTAGAGCCCTGGCCAAGTGGATGGGCAGGACGGAATGGGAACAGGGGTTTTGGGCACACTGGCCCCTCTCCTCAAATGCTTCCCTGCAGGCGGCTGTGACGGGGCCGTGCGCATCTGGGACATCATGCAGCATTATGGGACACACCACTTTCGGGGCTCATCTGGTGTTGTGCAGTGAGTAGGGGTGGTGGGAGGTGAATAGGCAGAGGTACCATGCTCAGGGCACATACCTTACCTGTCCTGCTCCATTGCCCACAGTCTGGTGGCCTTCCACCCGGACCCTGCCTGCCTGCTGCTCTTCTCCTCAGCTACAGATGCTGCCATCCGTGTGTGGTCACTTCAGGATAGGTCATGCTTAGCTGTGCTGACTGCCCACTACAGTGCCATTACCTCATTGGCCTTTAGTGCTGATGGCTGCACTATGCTCAGGTCAGTGGCAGGCCCTGGTAGTAAGGGGAGACAAGACTGAGACTCTGGAACTAATGTGGCTTTTTCCCTGCAGCTCTGGCCGTGACAAGATCTGTATTGTTTGGGATCTTCGCAGCCACCAGGTCACAAGGACTGTGCCAGTCTTTGAGGTAGGAGACCTGGGGAGGGTGCTCGTCTAGTGAGTTGGGCAGAGAGGGACATGACTACAACCTTTGACCCAACTTGTCCCCAGAGTATAGAGGCTGTTGTGCTGTTGCCAGAGGAACCAGCACCTGAGCTGGGTGTGACATCCACAGGCCTGCACTTCCTGACGGCTGGCAACCTAGGTATATGGGGCCTGGGCACAGGAAGACAACAGAGGCTGGGGGAGGCCCAGGGCCCTGAGTCTCAGCAGCCCACCTCCATACAGGTATGCTGCGGGTGTGGGAGGCAGCTTCTGGGCAGTGTGTGCACACACAGTCTCAGCTGCCAGGCCCCGGGCGGGAGCTGACCCACTGCTCCCTGGCCCGTACCGCTGGCCTGCTGCTCAGTGTCACTGCCGACCACAATCTGCTGATTTACGAGGCACACTCTCTGCAGCTGCAGAAACAGGTGAGCATCTCCTCTGCTCAACTTGAGGGCTGGGACACCAGCCCTACATTTAGCCAGGTCCTGACTTTTGTCTATTCTGCACCCACAGTTTGCAGGTTACAGTGAGGAGGTCTTGGATGTCCGGTTCCTTGGACCTGAGGACTCCCACATTGTTGTGGCCTCCAACAGCCCCTGCCTGAAAGTGTTTGAGCTGCAGACATCGTCCTGCCAGATCCTTCATGGCCACACAGGTGAGTTGAGCCCTACTGATGCCCCAGGAGTTGGTTGCCCCCACCCCCAACCTTGCCATTATTGATCTCTGACTGCCAACCCTGACAAACTTGTTCCCAGACATAGTCCTGGCCCTGGATGTGTTCCGGAAGGGGTGGTTCTTTGCCAGCTGTGCCAAGGTGAGGCACCCTAAGAGGTATACAGATATAGGCACCCAGGTGGGAAGCCAAGGCAGTAGGACCACAGCTCTGCCTCTCTCCCTAGGATCAGACCATCCGCGTCTGGAGGATGGACAAGGCTGGCCAGGTGGCCTGTGTGGCTCAGGGTTCTGGGCATACACACAGCGTGGGCACCATCTGCTGCTCTAGGTAGTGGTTCAGGGCTGGACTCAGAAGTGTCAGAGGAGGTGGAGGCACAGGCCTGCTGCTGGAGGGGCAGCAGAGGAAGCAGTGCCAGTGATGATGGCTTTGGCCTGCTCTTTGAAACTCCAGCCCCAGATATGGAACAGGAAATGGGCTGGGGGGAGGGAGCCCCTGGGCACCATGGATGTGGGGGATTTTTCCGAAGTAGTCTTGCAGAGGCAGATAAGGGGAAAGGGCATGGGCATGGAAAGACACCAAACAAGGTCCAGGTGGGAGAAGACTGGTTTAGGGCTGGGATCCTGTGGTTGGGGCCAAGTCACTGGGTTTGGTGGCACTGAGGGTGGATAGTGCAGACGGATTTAGTCATCTCTGGGGTCTTTGGGACTGACGCAACCAGTCTGCATCCCAGGAATTCCTGCTGATCTCCACTGGGGTTTGGCAGGCCAGACCTTCAGTGTGATCAGGGCTGGCCAGGGCTTAGCTGTACCTCCTCCTCCCCCACTGGGCCACAGGCTAAAGGAGTCCTTCTTGGTGACCGGCAGCCAGGACTGCACTGTGAAGCTGTGGCCCCTTCCTGAAGCCCTGCTGTCTAAGAGCACAGGTTCAGACAGCAGCCCTGTTCTCCTGCAAGCCCAGACCACCCAGCGCTGCCATGAAAAGGTGATCACAGGAGTAGGGGTGGGGGTGTGGTCAAGCGCTTGCTAGGTGTGAGGTCTGAGCTGCTGACTGCTTCTGTTGTTAGGACATCAACAGCGTGGCTGTTGCCCCCAATGACAAACTGCTAGCAACAGGCTCACAGGACCGCACAGCTAAGCTCTGGGCCCTGCCACAGTGCCAGCTGCTGGGTGTCTTCTCAGGCCACCGCCGTGGCCTCTGGTGCGTCCAGTTCTCACCCATGGACCAAGTACTGGCCACAGCCTCAGCTGACAGTACCATCAAGCTTTGGGCACTACAGGACTTTAGCTGTCTCAAGGTCAGCAACATCCTCCAGGCCCAGCCCCCCTGACCTGGTAACATCTCATACCCTCACCTTCCCCCACCTTGCAGACATTTGAGGGCCATGATGCGTCCGTGCTGAAGGTGGCCTTTGTGAGCCGCGGCACACAGCTGCTGTCCAGGTGAGAAAGGTGGAGCAGGGTGGGGTGAGGTAGGAGACTGGTCCCAGGGATGAGCCTCTTTTAATCCCAAACCAGTGGCTCTGATGGCCTCGTGAAGCTCTGGACCATCAAGAACAACGAGTGTGTGCAGACATTGGATGCCCATGAGGACAAAGTCTGGGGGCTGCATTGCAGCCGGATGGATGACCGTACCCTCACTGGTGCCAGTGATTCCTGTGTCATCCTCTGGAAGGTTGTGGGCCCTGAGGACTGGGGCAGTGGTGGGTTATTGTAGGGGGTCCCCTCTGACCCTGGTCTGATCTCAGGACATCACAGAGGCAGTGCAGGCAGAGAAGCAGGCCAAGCAGGAAGAACAGGTGATCAAGTAAGTCTGTGGTTGGGAGTGGGATGTGAAATTTCAACCCTGAAAACAGGCTAGATGCTGGGCTCACCGCTGTGTGGGTGCTCAAGCCCAAGCCTGCGGAGTCCTGACAGTGCTGGCTTCAGCCCCAGCCTGGGTCCAATGGCCTCATGTCCCCACCCCACCAGGCAGCAAGAACTGGACAACCTGCTCCATGAGAAGCGGTACCTGCGGGCTCTGGGTCTGGCCATCTCCTTGGATTGGCCCCATACTGTGCTGACCGTCATCCATGGTCACTGCCTCCCCCAGGGCAGGGAGGGCGGGCTCGGGATCACTGAGCTGAGCCCTTTTGTTGTAACTCAGTCTTCCCTTCTCCCACAGCTATCCAGAGGGACCCTGAAGCCTGTAAGAAGCTAGAAGCCACTGTGATCCGACTGCGGCGAGACCAGAAAGGTCCAGGGTTGGCGGGCAGGGCCGGGGCCCAGTCACGCTGGGGAGGCCCAACGAGCAGGGCCAGTCCAGGTGGAATGGCCTGACAGGCAGGGTGACCACCTCTGTTCCTTACAGAGGCCCTGCTGCGCTTCTGTGTCACATGGAACACCAACTCACGGCACTGCCATGAAGCCCAGGCTGTGCTAAGTGCGCTCCTTCGGCATGAGTCCCCTGAGGAGCTGTTAGCCTACGAGGGAGTACAGGCAGCGCTTGAGGCCCTACTACCCTACACTGGTACTTGGGCACAGCTTGAGATGGGAGCAGCCTGGTGGGTGCCAGAACCCTCCTGACCTCCATTTGTTTCCCCCAGAGCGGCACTTTCAGCGACTCAGTCGGACACTTCAGACAGCCACCTTCCTGGACTTCCTGTGGCATAGCATAAAGCTGCCCATGCTCCCTGCAGCCCCCCAGCCCTCAAGCATATAAAGTTGTAATTTCTTATCCTGGCCCTGCATGGCTGTCTCGGCTCTATCTGATCCAAGTGCCTGACGACCTTGACCCTGCCAGCTCACCCCTGAACCCTGGCTTGGCAGAGATCAGCAGGCCCTACTCAGCAGCACAGTGAGACTGGGTTTGGGTCATTCTGAAAGAGTTTTACTCAGTAAACTAGAAATCCCTCCTCAGGCTGCCTCTCTATTCCTCCCCCAGTGCTTTGGATTGTACAGCCGCCGACAGTTGCCTTGTCTGGATCCTCAGCCCATTCGGGTTATGGGGTGCACACTGCAGACTTCCCACATATTTCCATAGCTGTCAAGGGGGTCCCTCGGGCCCTAGGTGCAGACCCAGTGCCCTGCGTGTGATGGTGCAACAGCGACTCCGGATGATGCTCAGTGAGGGACGGGTGGGTACGGTAGGGGCAGGGGTTGTAGCCTGAAGAGCATCAGGGTAGTTGCGAGCCTCACTAGGTCTGTCCTCCCCGCCATAGAACCCTGGCCCACTGAGGAGTGCACCCAGCCCTTCTGGCCGCAGCACCACTGCTGGAAGGAGGCCCACATGGCCATTGTACCTATAGGGGACGAGGCTTGGTTAGGGACCCGCCTGCCCTGAGGAGGCTCCCCCACCCAGAGTCCCAGCCCTGTACCTGCACAGCCACCAGCCACAGTCAGATGTTTTCAGCACGCTCACGCGAGCCCCCACAGGCACTGACAGTTCATCTGCACGGCTGCCCTCATAGGCACGGGAAGCACAAAACCGGGGGCCTAGGGGTGGGTGTTGAGGGATCACCATGAGACCACAAAGGCTGGGGCCCTCACCTTTCTTCAGGTTTTCCCTTTGTGCTTGGATCTGTGCTGACACTGGAGACTGATCTAAAACCTCTAGCTACTGGCGACCAAGCATGCACTCCCAGGCCTTTGTCGCCGCTGTCCTCCACTCTGCGGTATTCTCTGACCACACAGTCCTATGATGGCAGAGCTTGGGAGAGGTGGGTAGGCTCATACCATTGCTCCATGTGGACGTGGCCCACTCTGAGTCCTGGCTTAGGGACACTTCCTCCAGGTAGGGAGCTGGAAACCAAGCTATCTGCTGGTCCTCATTCTCCACCAGCCACCAGCCTGTGTGCAGGAAGTGGGAGGGGACTCAGACCTCAAGGCCTGCTCAGATCCAGGGGCAGAGGGCCAATCCCTAGGTTCCTCAAGTCCCTACCTGAGGGGTGTCGCAGCAGCACATCCAACCTTTCCTGGGCCCCCACATGGAAAGACCCGCCTCGTGTGTCCTGGGTGCTGAAGGGCTGCAGGCTGCGCAGGCTCTGAGTTTCCAGGCTGTGGATGGTTGGGCTGCCAGCGGGGAGGGATAGGGGCTCCTGCGGGGCTGGTAGGATCACCAGACTGGGAAGGGCAACAGTCACTGGTGAAAAGTGAGTGAATAGGTTCCCCTACCACCCCCCCACAAGTCCACCCAGCATCCAAATGCCACTGAAGTTGGGAGTTAGGGGTGGGTCAAGCACCTCCCGGGTGGCAGTGCCGGCTCCAGGTCCAGTGGTTGCGGGGCAAAGAAGCCAGTGAGCGCCGGGCTCTGCACCACGCGTTCTGCAGTTGCCAACAGCTTCTGTGTGTAGGTCTCCAGCAGACGTAAGCGGGCCAGGGCACGGCCCATGCGCCCCCCGCGCGTCAACAGCGATGCATCTTTGGGCACCACAAAAGCGCACTGTGGAGCCCTTCCCCGGGCTCCCGTGTCCCTCTCCCTGCAAGGCCCTGCCCTCCCCGCCCCTCTGGGGGCCCCGGCTGGCCTGACCAGGAAGCTTGGGGAGAACTCGGTCGGATCTCCGCAGCAGGCCCGCCTCAACTGGGAAGGTCACTTTCAGTGTGTTCTGAGGAGAAAAACCAGGGCGTCGGTCTTGGAGAGCCCACCAGACGTGGGAGAGTGGGGTTCCTTACCCAGATCTTAAGAGCTGGAAGCCCCAGAGGGCAGGGAGGTCCTCCAGGGGGCTCACTGGTGGGTCCGCGCTCTGGCAGGCAGCTGGCCGGCCCAGGGTCACTCACCTGGAGCTGCTTGAATTCGTTCCAGCTTCTGCGCATGAAAGTGTCGCTGCCGTCTGACCAGTGCACTGAGAAAGTGAACGTCTAGGGGAGGACAAGTTAGAAGCCCTCCAAGAGGCTGGGCCAAGACCCCCCTTCCTCCCCTTTGGGGCTGGTGGGTGCCGAGGCGGGACTTACCTGGAGCTGCTCTATCTGCACCAGGGCTGCTGCGCGCACTGAAACTGGGTGTCGGTCTCCTGCCATTGCTGTGACCTCGCGGGTTGTAAGCCTCAGAAAGAGGGTGGCAATGACCGATGATAGCGCTGCTTCCCTGCCCTCCAGGGGGCTCCCAGGCACCCAGAAGACTGGCAGGAATGGAATTCCCGGTCGACAATGCCCTAAGCCTGTTGGTCCCTGTGGAGGTGCCCCGCCCTGGGTCCTTTTCAGCTTCCTTGCTGTCCCCTGAGCCAAAATGGGGGCAGGGTTGGAGTACAGGGCTTGGGGAGCCCAAGGCAGAGATGGTAGGAGAAAGAATGAGCTGCTGGCCCTGGAGGTGTGCAAGATGGTGTCCTGAAGAATGGGGAGTGGAAGGGTTGGGACTGGCTTTGGGAAGAGGAAGGGTCATCAAAGTATCACCCATCCTGTTGGCCCAACTCTCTGGGCTCTCCCTGCCCTTGAGGTGCTAGGATTGGCTCAGCCTCCTGGGGTGTGCCCAATAGCTCTCTTTGACGTCTTTGAACTGGCAGGAATGGGTGGTGGGGGGGGGATGGGAGGGGTTTAGAGGGGTTGTCAGCTGGAACCAAGCTCTCAGTGCTGTGGTGAAGTTGTTTTTGTTTTTTGAGACAGAGTCTCAAGCTGTCACCCTCAGTAGAGTGCCGCAGCATCATAGCTCACAGCAACCTCCAACTCGGTCTGAAGCAATCCTCTTGCCTCAGATTTTCTATTTTTAGTAGAGATGGGGTATCGGGTATCGCTTTTGCTCAGACTGGTCTCGAACTTGTGAGCTTAAACAATGCACCCGCCTTGGCCTCCAAGAGTGCTAGGATTACTGGCATGAGCCACAGCACCCAGCCACTTTTTCTTTTTCCCTTTTTTTTTTTTAAACAGTCTCACTGTTTAAAATACATCCCCAGCAGAATGCCATGGCGCTAAAGCTCACAGCAACCTCAAACTCTTGGGCTCAAGCGATTCTCTTGCCTCAGCCTCCTGAGTAGCTGTGACTACAGGTGTCCACCACAATGCCAGGCTATTTTTTAGAGGCAGGGTCTAACTCTTGGCTCAGGCTGGTCTCCAACTTATGAGCTCAAGTGATCCACTGGCCTGGGCCTCCCAGAGTGCTAATGAACAAGGCTTTATTTTTATTTTATGTATTTATTTTTTTTGAGACAGAGCCTCAAGCTGTCACCCTGGATAGAGTGCTGTAGCATCACAGCTCACAGCAACCTCCAATTCCTGGGCTCAAGCGAGTCTCCTGCCTCCGCCTCCCAAGTAGCTGGGACTACAGGCGCCCACCAC
>CAUYRH010070793.1:0-39881 GCA_963574655.1 Perodicticus potto | reverse complement strand
TTGCATACAACAAACACTGTTCTGGGGACTTAAACATTGCAAAAGGTATTCATGTAACACAGACACTTGTACCTTCTAAATTAATATTTTGCCATTTAAAAAGTTATAGACTTGGCTTGGCGCCTGTGGCTCAACGGGCTATGGCGCCAGCCACGTACACCTGAGCTGGCAGGTTCGAATCCAGCCTGGGCCCGCCAAACAACAATGGTGGCAGCAACCAGATAAAAAAAAAAAAAAATGGCCGGGCGTTGTGGCGAGCGCCTGTAGTCCCAGCTACTTGGGAGGCGGAGGCAGGAGACTCGCGTGAGCCCAGGAATTGGACGTTGCTGTGAGCTGTGATGCCACAGCACTCTATCCAGGGTTAAATCATGATGATCTGTCTCAAAAAAAAAAAAAAATAAATAAATAAAATAAACTAAAATAAAAAGTTATAGACCAGGCATGTGGTTCATGCCTATAATCCTAGCTCTCTGGGAGGTTGAGGCTCGAGCATCACTTGAGCTCAGAGTTCAAGACCAGCCTGAGCAAGAGCCAGACCCCTGTCTGTACTAAAAATAGAAAAGTTAGCCAGGTGTTTTGATAGGCACCTGTAGTCCCAGCTAGTTGGGAGCCTGAGGCAGGAGGATCATTTGAACCTATGAGTCTGAGGTTGCTGTGAACTACGCTGAGGCCATGACACTCTAGCTCGGGGAAACAGAATGAGATTCTATCTTTAAAAAACTAAATAACTGGGCATGGTGGCTCACGCCTATAATCCTAGTAGTCTGGTAGGCCGAGGTGGGCGGACTGCTTCAGCTCAGGAGTTAGAGACCAGCCTGAGCAAGAGTGAGACCCCTTCTCTAAAAATAGCTGGGTATGGTGGCAAGCACTTGTAATCCCAGCTACTTGGGAGGCTGAGGCAAGAGAATTGCTTGAGCCCAAGAGTTTGAGGTTACCGTGAGCTATGGACACCATTCACTCTAGGGAGGATGACCAGGTGACATTCTGTCTCGAAAAAATAGGGCGGCACCTGTGGCTCAAAGGAGTAGGGTGCTGGTCCCATATACCGGAGGTTTTCAAAACCAGGCCTGGCCAAAAACTGCAAATAAATAAATAAATAAATAAAAATAAAAAATAAAATAATAGAAAAATTAGCTGTGTAGGGGTGGCTGCGTAGTCCCAGCTGCTTGGAAGGCTAAGGCAAGAGGATCACTGGAACCCAGGAGTTTGAGGTTGCTGTGAGCTGTGACTCCAAGTCATTCTACCCAGGGCAACTGAGAGACTCTGTCTCAAAAAAAAAAAAATTGTAAATAAAAAAATAAAATGTATTTAGTCCACTTATGATTTGTGCATTTTTCTATGTATGTGGTAGATTAACATATATTAAATTTTAATACATTTACGTTAAAAATATATAATGGGAAGAAAGTATTTGCCTTTCTCTTTGCCCTTTACCCAGCAGATGATGGAGGGACTTCTTGGTGAATCGGGGAGAAGACCTAAGCTAGCATGGCTTGTTCTGTCGGGTGGTTGTGAGCAGGTTGCTCACCTGCTTCGTTCCGCTAAGCATAGTGGACTTCATAGTGGACTTTGTTCCGCTAAGCATACTGGACTTCAGGCTTAGCTTGCCTTCTAGATGGCCCATTCTTCTCTTCCCACTACTGGGGCTCAGAGCATATCAATGCACTCAAAGAGGTGATTCTAGAAAGCAAGTGTGCAGAATTTCCCCCTGCTCAGGTCTCCCATGATCTAGACTTGGAACATACCAGGTGTGACCATAGATTCAAGCTGTTGTCCTCAATTCAGGTTTACAAATCACAGGAGGGATACTTTTTTTGAGATAGAGCCTCAAGCTGTTGCCCTGGGTAGAGTGCAGTGGCTCACAGGAACCTCCGACTTCTGGGCTTAAGCGATTCTCTTGCCTCAGCCTCCCAAGTAGCTGGGACTACAAGCGCCCACCACATGCTCAGCTATTTTTTTGTTGTAGTTGTCATTGTTGTTCGGCAGGCTTGGGCTGGATTCAAACCCACCAGCTCCGGTGTATGTGGTCGGCACCTTAGCTGCTTGAGCTATAGGTGCCAAGCCTGGAAGAATACTTTTATCTTCCTCTGCCAGACTCTGATTCTCTCTGTTGGTTTGAATCTCAAAAGGTGAACAGAAGTCTGTTTTCTTTTTTCTTTCTTTTTTTTAGAGACAGAGTCTTACTTTGTCACCCTTGGTAGAGTGCCGTGGTGTCACAGCTTACAGCAACCTCCAGCTCTTAGGCTTAGGCGATTCTCTTGCCTCAGCCTCTGGAGTAGCTGGGACTACAGGCGCCTGCCACAGCGCTCGACTATTTTGTTGTTGTTGTTGCGGTTGGGCCGGGGCCGGGTTTGAACCCACCACCCTTGGTATATGGGGCTGGTGCCCTCTCACTGAACTACAGGCGCCGCCCAGAAGTCTATTTGCAAGAGCACCCTCCAAATGCCAACAAAATCTAAAATGCAAATCAGACCTTTGGGTAATAAATGAGATTTGACATCTTTGACCCCTCCATATGAATAAAATTTAAATTTCATTTTAAAACATGAAAATAATGATATGTCTATTTCTGAATTACTGGAATTGAAAGTTTACACATGGATGAGTACCATGACTTCACTTGCTTAACTGCTCATTAAGAAGGTTACCTTAGCAACGGCTAGGTCAAATGACAGCTTTTACAACTGACCTACAGAAAACTTTCTAAAAGTAACTCAAACAATATTAAGTAAAAAGTGATACCTTTTATTTAAAAAAAAAAAAAGTGATACCTTTACAAGCTACTAAAATTTGTATACATCAAAATTCCTTTTATGTATAAAATGCATAATGTATAGTTATCCTTCATTACAGTTGAGTGGACTTCTCTTACTAATTGTGACACAATATCCTGATTTTTGATCCAATCATTTCTAAGCAATGGAAGAAAGGATACTGGGGACATCAGCACGTGCAATTTATTCTTCTATAGGTATACTCTCAATAAAACAATTCCATTTCAACAAAAATTTATTTTATCAAGTACACTGCTAGGTTTTTTAGATATAAAATGCAGTAAAACATGACCTAACATCTTGAGAAGTCTGCAGTCAAGCAAAAATGATTCGCTTATTCATTCAACAAATATTATAGAGCCCCTGTATTGTGCCAGGTAATTTTCTAAGAGCTGGGGTGGGGGAGGGATGCACAGTGAACAGAACAAAAATCCCTGTCCTATGGTAATTTACATTCTGATAGAAAAAAAAGGAAACAATAAGAAAATAGGCTGGATGCAGTGGCTCACACCTATAATCCTAGCACTCTGGGAAGCCTAGATGGGTGGAGTGGCTGAGCTCATGGGTCCAAGACCGGCCTGAGCAAGAGCAAGCCTGTCTCTGAAAATAGCAGGTGTGTGGCTGGTACCTGTAGTCCTAGCTACTTGGGGGACTGAGGCAAAAGAATTGCTTAAGCCCAAGACTTTGAGGTTGCTGTGAGCTGTGATGCCACATTACTCTACTGAGGGCAACAAAGTGAGACTCTGTCTCAAACAAAAACAAGAAAAAGCATCATGATTGCTTTAAAGTGTGCCTTCTTCCCTCCCCAGAGTGTTGATCTTGGCCATGTCAGGGTCCCAGAGCTTCTTCACATCTTGCTGGGTCTGCCCTAGATAGCCACAGTGAGCACCATGTGCTGGTGCCCTCTATCTTCTTTATGATGCACCAGGAAATCAGGGGGAATCTGATGATGGCATAAGGGTCAAGCTTGTTCCTCCTTGGAGAACCTTCTGAAGGTAGATGGCCTGCCTCCAGAGGCAGTGTCTTCGTGTGGCTTTTTCTCTTCTAGCTTTGGATTTCTTTCTGCATGGCTTTCTTGGCTTATAAAATTTTCTTTTTTGGCTCGGCACCTATGGCTCAACGGGCTTAGGCGCCAGCCACGTACACCTGAGCTGGTGGGTTCGAATCCAGCCTGGGCCCGCCAAACAACAATGACGGCTGCAACCAAAAAATGGCCGGGCGTTGTGGGGGACGCCTGTAGTCCTAGCTACTTGGGAGGCAGAGGCAGGAGACTCCCTGGAGCCCAGGAACTGGAGGTTGTTGTGAGCTGTGATGCCACGGCACTCTACCCAAGGTGACAGCTTGAGGCTCTGTCTCAAAAAAAAAAAAAGAATCTTTGGTTGCTAGGACTTTCATTAATAAGTTTGTATAGCCCCAAAAGTTGATGGACCATGATTGAGATCCTCTTGACTCAGTCTGATGTATGCAAAGTTATAAAGGCATGCTGCTTTTTTCTTAACCAACTATAAGAGTGACTTAAAAAATATTACTGAACTTTATAGTATCCAAATTAATTTAGGTGTTCTGATCACTACCATGAGCTTATAGTTTATTTTAATTTGATGCTGCTATCTGACCAAATGATAGTACCTGCAGGTATTAACATGTAATCCTTCACTTGCCTAAAATTCTCAAAAGTTGAGTCATTTTAAAAATGAGACTTGGAAACATTTTTTTTGATTTTGATGAAGTCTTTTTTTATTGGATAGATTAATCCAGTAAATGGCATAAAGTGACATATGCATAAGGTTTTTTATGTATGTGATTTTATTTGTTAGACCAGAAATACAAAATACAAAAATACAAACATTCAGCTCTCTTAAATAACTAAACTTTAGTCGCCTTATAAAGAATTATTTTCTTTATTAAAGAAATCATCACAGACTTTCTTCCGTGTAGATAATGCCTCATTGCATTTAAGCTATGGCTTGATTATAAGAAAAATGAATGGAGGTAGCTGTCTCTCCTGTGTGTTGACCGAGGGCAGTGGCGGGGCTGGATTGCATGGGAACCTTTGCGTTTCCAGAAGCCATCCAAGGTCCCACTCCAGGCAGCAGTACAGAAACCAGCTCCTAGTCTGTGCAGGACCAGCCTGGGGTGAGTCTGACGCCAACACACCAGTGCTGGGTCTGCGAGGTTCTTACCTAAGTTCTGAGTGTTCTTGACGTTGTCATACAAAAACTTTAACTTTTGCCTAGTCCAATGTCTGTATTGTGATTTCCCTTTGAATTTCTTTCATGGCCCTTGCGTGAAGACAGGCCTTCCCCTTCCTCAAACAAACAATCAGCCCTCGGTATTTTCTTCTAATAGTTATGGTTTCGGTTTTGCCAATTGCTGTTTAAATTCCCTTGAGGTCATTTGGTAAGTGATTTATGAACTAAGAATGAAACTTCATTCTCTTTTCCTGATAGTTTACCCCCAGGCCTGGCATTATTTGGTGAATAAACCTGCCTTGCTCAGCTCTGTAAAACACACTACATCAGAAGGGGAAAGTCTCACTTCACTTCTGCCCTTTTTTTCTTCTTTTCTCTCCTCTATTTTCTTGGTCAATTTATCCATTAATTCTTCCAGTCATATTTTATTCCAGGGGGATTTATTTATTTATTTGTTTATTTATTTATTTTTAAGTTATATTAAGCTTAGAAACTACTTTGGGAAGACCCAGTAGATAGCTTGGGATCCTCTTCTTCCAGGAAACCATGGCACTGAATTGGAGCCTGGAGCACTAACTGTGTGTATGTGCCTGGGGTGCTTGGACAGGCACAGCCCAGACCGCTCCTACCTGGACAGGCTGCCGGACAAATGGGATCTTGCCCGGCTCAAAGGTCCTGGGCAGTGTCCTTTCATGACTCCTGGCCCTTAAGGGCCTTGCAGCCTAGCAGGGGATACTACTCACTCACACTGGCAAGGACAGGACAGTGTGGTCCATGCTGGACTCAATGGGACACAGACACACCTGAGTTGAGTTTGAACTTGAAAACCCCTAATCCAAGTTCTGTTATTTTCCTTTGCAGTGGTCTCCCCTCACCCACCCACCCTCACACACACACTTGGCAATTTGAAGATCCCCAAAACACAGGGACTCTCATCATTTTGGAAAAGATATTCATCCTTCTTCCCTTTATTAAACAAGCACAAAGATCTGGGGGACAGAGTGGTGTGGGTTTAAGAGAGTCCTCTGGCTCTTGGCTAGGTTAGGAGAAGGAAGGAGACTGTATCCCCTTGGACAATGAAACCCTTCAGAAAGTTTCAAGGCTCCTGAGTGAAGGAGCAGTCAGGGACGTGGGGGACCGGTGAGACAGACCAGGAGCAGAAAGGGAGAGTGGCCCTCCCAGCTTCAGGTAGGGGTTTTATCCAGGGTGGACTCCCCTCTGCTGAAGGGGCAGTTGCCCAGCTCCCTGTCCCTCCCCGTGGGGGGAGCCCATTCCTGCCCAGGTGTCATGGGGCGCCCCACCCATTCTCTCTATATTCTGGGATTCATGCCTTAACAGGTGGTTTGTACTCGGTAAGACAAATACTTTTTTTCTGGGCACATCTCATACCCCAGTTATGCCTAATGTTTTTAGCTAATGTCCTTCCTCATACAGTTTACAAGGTGACCTTAGACCATGTTTATAATCTGAATAACACATATAACCTCCTGCATCTTAATGTCAGCTCAGGCAGTCTCACTTCCTCTAACTACACTTCCAGGAGATTCTGGGATCAGAAGTAGAGCTGTTTCAAAGGGCAAGGCTAGAAAGGGGCAGATTCAAAGGTGGTTCCCAGATCTCTTCCTATTCAAGGGCAATGTGGTTGCAAACAGAAGTGGGCATGTAACCCGTCTGGACGTCACAAGTGACTCACTGTGGAAGGGGTGTCTGAGCTATGCCGGGTGGAGTAACTGATGTCATTTAGTGACAGGTGAGCTCCAGAGAATCGAGAGGAAAGTGCAGCCTTTGGGGAAGGAACATGTAGTTCATTATGGCTCTACTTAGGATGTGAGGCTCCAGGCCTGGGTAAAGCATGGACAGAGAGGCAGGATGTGGTCCAGACTCAAAGGGCTTTCAGTGCAGGGAGGGAGGCAGAGCTGGACCTGCAGGACAGTGAGGACAACTTAGGACAGCATCATGAGGCTGTGGCAATTTGGCAGAAATCTTCCAGGGAAACATCCTAGTCCACAAACAGAGGCTCGGGTCCTGCATGGACTTGCACCTGATCTTTTGACTTAAGTAGACTCTTGGCTTCCTTGTTTATAACAGGGGATGTGGGAAGGCTCGTGTCTTAGGCCAGGTTCCCTAGAAGCAGAACTGGAGGTGAGATGGGTTGAATTCACAGGAAGATAGAAGAATGGGCTGAAAGGGAAGGAAGCCCAATAAAAACAGGAAAGTTCTGGAGACAGTGGAGGGCCCACCAGAGTAGCCAGCTTAGAAGCCAGGCTTCTGGAGTGGCTACATTCCCACATGGGTCAGACTGTGGCTTACGGCTGCCCCAAGTCCCCCGAGGGTGAGGGTCCCCCCGCTCGCCCACCAGAGACACAGGTGCTGGCCAGGGAGTGAGAATGTGGTGAGAGGGTGTGGGGCAGAGCACGCACGCGTGGCACCTGCCGTGGGCCTGGGAGCCCCCCCTCATCTCCTGTAATCTCCTGATAGTGAGAGCCGGAGTTTCTCGCTGACTGCCAGGTTCAATAACATGTGGCCAACTGGCCCCTTGGTGGTTATGCCAGCCCTCCAGAAACCATCTTTCCCAGTCAGGTGGATTTTCTGAGATTCTTTAGGCCTACAGCTACGTAAATATCCTTTTTGGAAATAGCTTTCTGTTTCTGTTACGCAGAGTCCAAATTTCTTGAAGAGTAACTGAATAGGAGTAGGATGGGGGACATAGGAGACCCCACAATGTAAGGACGTGAAGGAGAATGTCCTAACCCTGGCAGGGCACAGACACCACCCTCCCCCCATCCCTGCCCCAGGCCTGTCCTTTGTCAGACCCAGAAGCACCTTCCCTCCTGCATCTTTTCTGTACCACAGTCACCATCACCCCCTCCGTCGCTGGCAGTGGGTTGTGTCAATTACTTCAAAGTAGCCAAGCTGAGGCTTCGAAGTGAAGAGAGATGGCGGAGACACAGAATGCACCTGGCCGGACCACATGGGGCCAGATAAGATTGTCACCTTGTAACACTCAAGTCGCACCTGACCTCTGTGATTAGGAAGGGTGCTCACCTGTGACTTGTAGTCACTGATCTTTTGTTATCAGTGTACATTGAATATGAGAATTTTAATACAGTTTTTCTCCTTTATTAAAATGTATGGGGGCGGCACCTGTGGCTCATCGAGGAGCGCACCGGCCCCATATACTGAAGGTGGCAGGTTCAAACCCAGCCTCGGCCGAACTGCAAAACAGAAAAATAGGCGGGCATAGTGGCAGGCATCTGTAGTCTCAGCTACTCGGGAGGCTGAGGCAAGAGAATCACCTAAGCCCGGGAGTTAGAGGTTGCTGTGAGCTGTGTGACGCCACGGCACTCTATCAAGGGCGATAAAGTGAGACTCTGTCTCTACAAAAAAAAGTATGTACATTTTTTGGCCCCCTCCATAGCTGTTGAAAGTTGATGGAACTGAAAGAACTATATGATTAATTACATGATTATTATTTAATTCACCAAAACTGCCTTTGAGTAAACAATTTTGTGGTGAGTGCTAGGAAAATCAACCCAGATAAGATGCCATTGACCTTCAAATATTTTTACATTCCAAAAGAGCAGCCCAGCACAGAGAAGGAATGTTCGAAAGGGGACACAGTTTCCCTGCCCTAGATCTTGAGGAAATCTTGTTCTCCCCGTTCAGCTGCTGCCACACTCTACAATCCACTGGCCCCGTCGCCTGTCTCTGCCCTTCCTGTCTTACATCCTTCCTGCTTCCTTCCCCAGAGCAGATTTCACGTCATTGTAACCTCTCCTATGTCTAGCCCGATCTCCCTCAGGGTACTCCCTGGGCCAACCCCCAACCCTGCCTGAAGCACATGCCCCCAAGGCCTCTACCCACACGGGCAGGTGGGCGTGGCTGGGATATCACCGCTGTTAAGGAGTTCATGGCCGTTAGTCCCGAGGGATCCTGCTCCATTTCCTCGTCTTCAGATTAGTCTTTGATAAACTTGCTTTTACATTCATGTTTATGTATAGGAGGGAAAGAAAGTCTTGGAGACTAACCTTGACTACTCTGCTATTTCTTTTTTTCTCCTCTCTGATCCTATCCTATTTCCTTTCGCTAAAATGCTTGGCTGGCACTTCCTAACTGATTTCACAACCCCTAATAGGTTTTGAAAAAAAGATGCCCTGGATTGTGATTTCACTGACTTCTCCCCTCTCGAACCTCCCACATTCCTCACTCATATTTCACCGAGAGAATCTGACTGATCAGCAGGACGCCTGTCACTCTCCCAACACTACCGGCTGGCTGGCATCCGTACAGTACCACGGCCGTCCTCTGCCTCCCTTCTGCCAGAGGGGACAGAACAGGTGACTCCCCTCAGCGTCATCCCCTCCGCCTTGTGTGGTGGGTCCGGCTTCTCTCATAGACCCACGGATGTTACTGTAGCACTCGTGTCTTTGCTGGGTCACCAGTTTCTCAGCCTCCCTGCTGGGTCGTTCCCATCCAGGTACAATCACACTGTAATGTCACCTGTCTTCAGAGAAACTCTGCTTCAGCTCTGACTTGGTTTCTCAACTTCCTGCTACAACAGAACTCTTCCCAGCAGTGTCATTGTCCCCAAGTCTCTCCCCAGGAGTGTCACTGTCCCCACGTCCCTCCCTCTTATGTTCTTTCCTTCCTTGCTCTACTCCAGTCGGGTGCCGCACCCTGAACCAACCTTGTCAAGGTCACCGATGGTATCACCGTCACCCGTGACCTCCGTGTTTTCAAATCCAGTGGTCAGTTTTTTATCCCGATTTCATTTGATTTTCTAGTAGCTTCTGACATTGCACGGAGGGCTGGGCGCACCTATGTGACTGCACTGGTCTCGTGCCACGAAAGCAGTCCCGGAGCCATGTGAGTCTCACAGTCTGGAAGCCCAGGTGTCGACAGGGCCACACTGCCTCTGAGGGCGCCAGGGAAGGAGCTTTCCCAGCCCTTCCCCCAGCTGCCAGCAGCCCCCACCGATCCTTGGGGTGCACTTGCCTCACACGGCCCGCCACGTGCACGTGTGTCCTCCCATCGTTTTCCCTCTGAGCACCCCTGTGAACAAATTTCCCCTCCCCCATTGGAGTAGGATTGACCGAACAGCCTCTTCTGAACTCGAATCTGCGTAGCCCTTGTTTTCAAATAAGGTCACGTTCTCTGGTACCGAGGGGTGGGAATTTCAGCATGTCTGTTCTGAGGGACTCAACTGAACCCCCACCCAAGTACAAAACCGGAGACAATCAAATCCCCAGGATATGTGATTGGTAGTGGCCCATGGTTATCCATGTCGGAGTGCCTCTTGTGAGGTGCCTCTGTCCTGTCTCGTTCTGCTGGGGGTGGGAAGGGGTGTGTGTGTTGGGGGGACTTGGCACCTTCTCAAGAGTGGGTGAAAGCAGAGACCAAAGGATTAAAGCAGTGGTCAGGTGAAGTGGGTGGTTCTTGATCACTGATTTGGTCCTGTGCTGTCCGTTAAGCCTCTGCGGCTGGATTTTCCTGATCTTCTCTTGACGGTACCGTGGGTGCCAGGTGCATCTCTCTTCAGGTGCTGGAGCTTATGTACCCTGCACCTTTCCTTCCTGCTGGCTGGAGGTGCACTAGAGGCCAAGCGACCACATTTTAGAGTGGAGTCATGAATTTCAAATTCCCAGTAATACAGTGATTCTGATCACAATCACTATGAAAATCACACCAGGGAGGGTGACAATGAACATCAAATAGTAAAATATATTATAAAATATAATACAGAAAATAGGAATAATTGTCACTTCTTACGGTAAAACTCATCACCGTGCCTGTTTTGGAGCTGGTGTTCAGTGGCTTCCGCAGATGGAGAGGGTTCCTGGGCCTGGTGGAGGTTCCTACCTTTTGGATTTGGGGCTGAGGACACCATTCAAGGCCAAAAAGAAACTGTAGATTGAGTGCTGTGAGGCCACCTGAATATCATGAACACTAATAGCTGGGTGTGTGTTACTTCTATGCCTGGCCTGGTCCTGGTGCTATCTTATTAAATACTCATACCAATCTTGACGTTGGGCACTCTTAACCATTCCACACTGGTGAAACAGGCTGAGAGAACAGAAGTAACTCACTCAAGGTCATCTGGATCAGTGGGAGAACAGAGCTTGGACTCAGCTGTGTCCATTGGCAGAGCCCAAATTTCTAAGTGCCAAGAAGTGAGCAGTCCAAGGAGCGTGCAGGAGACCCTGTATAAGGGACCCTGTTGTAACACAGTGGACAACATAAGCAACCAGGCCTGCTGTACTAATACAGACATGTGGTACACGTCCAGTCTATCAAAATTAGGTAAACTGATGGATGTGGTCAGTTAGGGAGGTGTCCGCTGTAGAAGTCTTCCTGTATATATCTGTCCCATGACCCACTGTTGTAGCTGACTTGAAACTCAATATTCAGCGGCTTCATCCTCCATGGGCTGTTCCAGCTCAGCTCAACTCCAGCTGCAGCTATAGAGAAGTGCCCAGGTAATCTGACTTTAGTTTCCCTCTGAAATAGGTCTTATCACTCATAAGTAGTTTTGTGATGTATATAGTTCACTGAAGACCTTCCCAGGTACTCTGATTCCAATCCTTTGTGCACCCTTAAGTCCACCAGTAATTTACCTTCTTTTCAGTTCACTGCCAAAATAGGAAAGGAGTGAGGGACGGAGGTGGGGAACCTTAGGGTGTGTCCATTCAGGAGGGAATGTTTGTTATCCTGGCTCATTTCTTCATAATGGTAGACTGTTGGTTTCTTTCTTTTTTTTTTTTTTTTTTTTTTTTTTTTTGCAGTTTTTGGCCGGGACTGGGTTTGAACCTGCCACCTCCAGCATATGGGGCTGGCGAACTACTCCTTTGAGCCACAAGCGCTGCCCTTTTTTTTTCTTTTCAGAGACAGAGTCTCACTATGTTGCCCTCAGGAGAGGCTATGGCGTCACAGCTCACAGCAACCTCCAACTCTTGGGCTTAAGTGATTCTCTTGCCTCAGCCTCCCAAGTAGCTGGGACTACAGGCACCCAGCTGTAGTCCCAGCTACTACTGGCTATTTTTTTTGGGGGGGGGGTTATTGTTGTCATTGTTGTTTGGCAGGCCTGGGGTGGGTTCGAACCCACCAGTTCCAGTGTATGTTGCTGGCGCCCTAGCCACTGAGCTACAGGCGCTGAGCCGAGTGTTGGGTTTTTTTAATGTAGAACTTTGAGAAGGGCTGTGTGCTCAAGAACTGGAGACCCCTGGGAAAGACCCAGGAGAGCCTGAGGCTCCTGTATCCCTCCCCCTCCTCAGCCCACCAGGCTTCTTCCACTTCTGGCTGGCCTGTCCCACTAGGGTCTCTGTCCCAGGCCGCTGAGAATGGGAGCAGAGGTCCCACCAAGTGGGGAGGAGTCCCAAGCTCACTTACAAATGGAGTTTTAGAACCTGAGTTTCTTCCCATATTCCCCTGTATTCCTGGAGATCGAAGCCCCACAGTCCAGCTCCCAGTGAAACTGCGTGAGGGGGTTAGCAGGCTTGCAGAAGTTGCTGATTAAACCTGACCTCCACTCTGCCTCATGGGGCCACCTTTCCTTGGAGCAGACACAGTCACCATTATTTTTTTCCACCTTTGTATTAGTGTCTGGCTGATGATAGATCTGCCTTATAATAAATGGAGGATTCCTGTTCATGTGCAATCTTTAATTTCTCAAACAAAATACCCAAGTGGAGCAAAGCCTTGCTTCATGGCATTCCTGACTGTGTGCGTTTTAAGTCAAATTTCATTCTTTTAGGAGCGATCAAAACGTAACAGAATTTTGGGAGGCTTAGGATATGTGATCACCATTAAAACATACTCAAAATCCAGTCTCACTGGCATGTGATTTTTCTCCAAATCTAAGGAAATTCCTAGAAAGGGAAATAATGCTATAAAACATTTTCAATGGGAAAAAATTTTTTAAAAATATACTCTTCTTTGGCATCTGCCTGAATATATTTTCTTTCTTTCTTTTGTTGAGACAGAGTCTCACTATGTCACACTTGGTAGAGTGCTGTGGCGTCACAGCTCACAGCAACCTCAAACTCTTGGGCTTAAGTGATTCTCTTGCCTCAGCCTCCCAAGTAGCTGGGACAATAGGCGCCCGCCTCAACGCCCAGCTATATTTTTGTTATAGTTGCCATTGTTTGGCAGGCCTGGGCTGGGTTCGAACCCACCAGCCCTGGTGTATGTGGGGGGCACCCTAGCCGCTGAGTTACAGGCGTCGAGTTCTGAATATATTTTCATTTGTTTCAGAAGGAAAAATAAAATTTTCTGATAAAGGAAAGATGGCTTTAGAAAGGCAAAAGGTACCGCCCCAGGCACGTAACCCTTGTCAAGTGCTGTAAGAGAGGTGAAGTATTAGTGTTCAAACAAGATAGTGAATGAAAGTTGCATGAGCCTTTACAGAGACAAAGAATTTGAGATAAGAAACCCAGTCCCCAAATTACTGAATCACATCACCTAATTTTACAGAAGAGGAAACCTGCCTAGAAAAGTCAGATTTTGTGCCCAAGTCCTTGTACCCTGCAAACTTACCATACAGGAATGCTAGCTGTGCGGTGGAGGCGGGGGGTGTCCTGGGGAAGGAACTTCACCTGCTTTACTTCATGTGGGCTCCCCACACAGCTTTGTGAGTAAGCGCCTTGATCCTCACTCTGCAAAGGAGTAAACAAGGAATCAGAGAAGCTAAGTGAATTGGTCCCAAGTCATAAACCTAGTAAGTGCTGTGGCCATGATCTGGAACCAGGAGTGGCTTATTGCAAAGCCCAGCATAGACCTTCCGTGGCATATCCCCGGACAGGCTGATTCTTAGCTGTGAGCAGATGCTGACCTGGGAGAACCCTGAGTACCTTGCAGCCAGGGGCGGAGGTGTGTCCTGGCCCCAGCAGCTGGTACTTGGGCCACACCAAGCAATGGGCTGGTGGACCAAGGACATTTGGAGGAAGGGTCTACATTCAGGGAGTTGGAGTAACTTCTGGAGTCCTCAGAGGGAAGGAAACTGAGGTCCGGGGAGCCACTTGAATTGCCCTGCTAGCATCCGGGGTTCTGTTCCTGGCCTCTCAACTTCTCTGTGACTCTTGGAGTTCCCCTTCTCCATTTCCTCACAGCCAAAAATCAAAAGCAGCAGATCTTAACTTGAGTAGAGTTTGGACTGGGCACATCACAAAGGAAAAAGGCAGACATGACCATGAGAAAATGATAAGCAACCTGTAAAAGAGAAAATAGGGCCATGTGGCCAATCTAGTGAGAATATTAGTGAGAAGGTTTGAAAAGATCCTCTTGGATCACAGCAAAACCATTTGCTCTGCCATTCTGGGTTAGGCTCAGAAGGGCCTCTCAGTGAGCGGATTGGAAGGTATCTGATTTCTGGTTCTACAGAGCAAATGCTTTATCCCGCGTGTCAACGTGGGACTAGGCATTTACAGCCCAGAAAGAAATCTTCATGACAAGTAGTAACAGCACCTGGTATTTACTGAGTGCTCCCACGCAGCAAGTGCGAGCCACTGGTCTTCTCTGGACCAGGACCTGGGCCGGGCCTCCCACAGAGATTGTCTCATCTTATTCTTGCAGTGAAATCCTGAGGGCGGGGCGCTCTTATAGTTCACCGTTCATGGGTCAGTAGAACTGAACCTCGGAGCGGTACAAGGAACTCACTTAGGATCCCAAGACGAGAGGTATGGAAGCTGAGATTCGAGTAAGGAACGAGATCCACGTTCCAGGATCCATGTTGCCTTCCAGGATGAAAATCTGATTCATTCTGGCAATGCTGGTCATGTTGTAGCCAAGAGAGCCTCAGATAAATGTCTCCAGACCCCATCATTAGAAATGCAAGTGTTTTCTTACCTAAACACTTAAGAGATTTCCTAAAATAAGAACTTCGGTGGTTAGAAATCTAGCCATGCCATGGCCTACAGAGGTATCACAGTTATCACAGACTTAATGTGATTAATTTGGACAGCATATTTTGTGCCTCTAGGGAAAGAATATACCAAATCTTAGATTTGCCCAAGCACAGGAAAACCAGCCTTTTTCGGGAAATCAGAGTGTTTGCCTCTGAGCAATGTTATGGCTTCTGTAATAGTTGAATCTCTTCCCTTCCTTTCTCCGAGCATCTCATTAACAGATGATAGCTTTTATTTCTGATCATAAAACTCTGATCATCCACTCCTTATACACAATATCAACAATTCAGAAAAATACAAAGGCAAAAATACAAAACATTAATGCCTCATTGATTCAGTGCTTGGGCCAGAACATAATGGAATTCAAATCATAAATTGTTAATGTGGAAAATATTTCTTGAGAAATTTCATATATCATGCAGGCAGCCATATAATTTTAAAGCTGCATATGCCTAGAATTCAGTTAAAAGGAAAGCATTAAAACAGCACAAAGCCATCGTGACCTAGGGTGGTTTGCAGAGACAGCTTCCCATAATCATAAATTGGTACGTTTTGAAGAAGCTCCCTTCCATTCTCTGGTGACATGTCACCTGCTCTGCCATCCTCCGAGATCTGGGTGTAGTAAGCTTCTCTTAAAGCAGACAGAGCAAGCCCATATAAATCAGGGATGTCACCATGAGACCTCCTGGGAGCCAGTGTGTTGTTAGCAGAAGTGCACTGTGCTGGGCAGCTGGATGGTACCTAAACACAAGGATGGGGGGAGCGGTGCAGTGGTGCGCTGCATGACAGCACGTGGCCTCTGTTCCAGCTCTTCCGACTCCAATAGCTGTGGATCTCTGCACAGATTAATTAACCTCTCTGAGCCTCAGTTCCTTCATATGTGAAATGCAGATAAGAACAGCACCTGCCTTGAAGAAGATTAAAGGAGTTACGCGTGTATGATGCTTACACTTGGTTGGCAGGGTTTGTGCACTCAGCATTTGTTCTTGTGCAATAAGGTCAACACTAGAGGCCTTGCATGGGGAGGCAAGGCCCAGGTCCAGGGCTTCTAGTGAAGGAAAGATGGAAGAGTGGCTGCAGCATGGCCAGATGGTTGCATCTGTTGGGAAAAGCTAGTAAATAAACCCCAGACTTCACATGTGAAGGTGGATGTGTAGCCAGTGTGGGTTGGTGGCTCTTCTCAGATGGTGACTCAGGGACCCAGGCTGTTTCCATCTTCCAGCATGTCGCCTGGGGCATATAGTTTACCAGGTCGTTGCAGACGGGGAGGAGGGCCAAAGACACATGAGACAGTTTTAAATGCCTTGTCTGTGTGGGAGTGGCATATACCACTTCTACCCATATTTTACTGACCCAAACCCAATCACATGGACCTTCCCAGATGCAGGAACATCTGGGAAGTTGAAGATGTGTGCAGAAGCCCTGGGAGCAGCCACAGCTTTGGCCACAATGGCTGCCACGTTGTGAGTAGTGAAGCAGGAATCGCTCATTCTTGCCAAGACAGAGAACTTTGATGATGGCTTTGAAGTAGGTGGCTTTCTGGAGGTTAAGAAAACTCCTTGTGTCCTGGCTTTGGGGATCTGTTTAGAAAAGCAGCAGGGTTGCATCACCCAGGAAATGTCACATCTGCATACCCTTCCACATGTTTTCAGGAGAGAGGCAAAGACCTACACAAAGACTATACTGTTTTGTTTTGTTTCATTTTGCAAGAAAAACATTTCCAGGTATTCCTTTGTGGCCAATCTTCATTAACTCTGCACTTGCAGTTCTAATGCCCCCTTCATTAACCCTGAGCTTGCTGTTATAATGCCCCCTGCAACCAAGGGGAAAACATATGTACTGAGATGACCCTGCACCATTAAAAAAAGGTTACATTCCGGGCAGCGCCTGTAGCTCAAGGACTAGGGCGCCGGACCCGTATACCGGAGGTGGGGGTTCAAACCCAGCCTCTGCCAAAAAAAAAAAAAAAAGGTTACATTCCCCATGATAGGGTGGGTACTAAGATGGGGTGAAGTAGAATGCATTTTAGATAAAACTGTATAAGAAAAAACTTTTTTGAGGTTCTAATGTCAGGATGGCTAATCTTTCCCTCTCTGGGCTTGGCACATGACCAGAACAGCCCATGTCAGACGAGTAGAATGGAGAATTAAAGGAGAATAATTCATAAAATATTTAATGATTTCATCACACTAGATCGGTCTGTCTTTCCCACTGAAATCCTGGGGCTAGAAGCATCCAAGCCTACCTGCCCTTGCTGTGTTCCTAGCACCTAACCCAAGGTCAGGCATGAAATACGCACTTAAAACACTGAATAAATAGTAAAATGTTATTACTAAATAACAAAGTTTTTCAAATAACTATTGACTTAATCAATTGATCTCACCTTAAATTGGAAAAAGCAATGATTCTGACTGTAAACGTTCCTCTTTTTCTTGTATGTTCCAAATGCCTCCCTTGCTCTTATTTGGCATGAAGCAGACTGGTCAGCCTTCCGTGCCCGTCTGGCCCCTTCCAGAACATGCCCAGGGTGATCTGCCCTATGTCTGAATCGTTCAGGCATTTCCTGCCTGGCACACCCGTCTGTTTACCTCGTGGCCACTCACCTGGTATGTCGCAGGGCACCCTGCCAGCCTGGATGCCGGGCTGAGAGGGAGACGAGAGTGCCCGCAGCTTGTGACAAAGGGAAGAAGGAAGAGAAACTTATCCATCCCTGCACAAATGACAGCTGCTCAAATATGTGACCTCACCCAGGAACTCAGAGAGCAGGGCTGCCCGCGTCCAGCGGTGGGTCTTCTGAGTCCCACTCAGTGGCCGTGGGGAGCCGGTGGAAGCCGCTGCCCTGCTCATCCTGGTGTTCAGATTGCTCCATCAGATCACAAGACAACAAATGTTTCTATTATGTTAGAGTCCTAACAGGAAAGCCTTCCGTGTTCAGCGGGGTTTACGTTAATGTGGTTTTCCCAACCTAAATTCTTCCTCACTTATTCATCCATTCCTGAAACATTTTCAGAGGAGTCTGTGTCCACAGCTTTGCTCACTGCTGCCCCTTTAATCTCAGCCGTGGCCACCCCGAGGGTTCTTCCCATGCCCCCGGCAGGACCTTCTCCTGGTCCCTGGGCATCACATCTATGGCCCCTCCTGTTCCCGCCCTGTTCGGTGGGGGACCCAGTTTGAGGCTGTCTTCCTGCCTCTGACGCCGGTGATTCCTATGCAGGCAGAGGCTCAGGGGGGCTGGGGGCTGGCCTAGTCTGAGTTCCCCCAGAAACAGGCTCTGAAAAGGATTGGATTGCAAGTAGTTGGTTGAGGGGCAGCGGGGGTCCCAGGAAACCCTAGGGGGTGGGGAGAGAGGTGAGGCAGGCGGCAATACGGAGGGTGTCACCAGTCACTTACCCTGTGGATGACCAGGGCCTAACCCTGCGGCACAACTGGCCCAGCCACTGCCAGGGGTGGCCAGGTGGAGGGTGATGGGCTCCTGCCAGTCATAGGTGGAGGGCTATCGGGGGCCGGGGGCCGATCCCCAGCACTTCAGACCTCTACATGGCAAAAGCCCAGCCCAGAGGAATCCCAGGTGGAGGGTGCTGATGCCCGCCCGGTGCAGTCCACAGGCTGGGCCGGAGAGGAAGGGACTGGGGCAGCAGGGGCACAGGTGGCTGGAGCCCTCTGCAGATGGGGGTGAACCCAACAAGCATACGTGGCTTTTCCAAGAACTGCAGTGACCTTTGCTGCTGTAGTCGAGGCAGGAGGCTTGTCTGTCTGGTGACAAATGATGATAAGTAAGAATCGAAGCTCCAGCTGTGCTGAGGTGCTCAGATAGGAAAGTAAACAATTGTGTGCGTGTGTTAGTTATTATGAAGGGCTCCCTGTTAAAAAGTTATAAATATGGTTTTACTAAGAAATGCTTGTATTGTGAAGAATTAATAGGTTCTGGTAAGGTGGATATTTTGATGTGGTGAATGGCATTATTATCTAAAAATGGGCTAAGATCACAATCTCTTCCCCTTCCCCTGCCTGGAAGGAAGTCACCCAAATCAAACAATTAAGCAAATACAACCCCTGTTTGCACAAGCTCTCAGGATTACTAGGAGACAGAATTCCACAGATTTGTTGGTAAAGCAGAGAAGCACCAGGTCCCCCGAGCAGGCTGTGGAGCCTGCCCTGTGGGGAGCATGGGCTGGAACCACAGAGGACACTGTGGGAGGACAGGAGTCCGCAGAGGCTGGGGTGGCACAGCCCGGGCCACAGCACCCCAGAAAAACAAGTCCCGTCCTCAGTGGGAACACCGGGTGACCGTCGTGGAAAAGGTGAGGCTTAGGGAACGGCAGGGCGCTTCCCTGAGAGACTTGGTGGTATCCAGAAAGAAGACAAGAGATAAAATCAGGGGTCCTGCATGGATCAAACGGAGTCACCGCAGTCACAAAGGGCTCCGGGTCCAAAAGGAAGCTCCTGACACTAAAGCGCACTCTCCTGCATCAGCGGCAGGGGGCGCACTGGAATCAGGAAACCTCCCCGGCCACTGCGCGCGGTTGCTCAGGCGTCTGCTCTCACCGCAGGTGCAGAAAAGAAAATGCATTTGGCGCCTGTGGCTCAAAGGAGTAGGGAGCCGGCTCCATATGCCGGAGGTGGTGGGTTCAAACCCAGCCCCGGCCAAAAACTGCAAAGAAAAAAGAAAGAAAGAAAAGAAAATGCATTCCAAAAGGAGCAGGAAGCGGCGGAGGTGCGAACAAAGCGCCCACCAGAAGAAAACCAAGTTTGAGAATCAAAGCATTTCAGCTAATGAATGTCCACCCCTCCCCAACACACACGGCAAAGCAGAGGAAAACTGTAATACAATGTTCCAAAAATTATTAAATATCCTAAGATAGTAAGTATTTTCTTTCTTTCTTTCTTTTTTTTTTTTTTTTGAGACAGAGCCTCAAGCTGTCACCCTGGATAGAGTGCCGTGGCATCACAGCTCACAGCAACCTCCAATGCCTGGGCTCAAGCGAGTCTCTTGTCTCCGCCTCCCAAGTAGCTGGGACTACAGGCCCCCGCCACAAGGCCCGGCCATTTTTTTTGGTTGCAGCCGTCATTGTTGTTTGGCGGGCCGGGCTGGATTCGAACCCGCCAGCTTAGGTGTACGTGGCTGGCGCCTTAGCCCACTGAGCCATAGGCGCCAAGCCAGTATTTTCATGTATAAGAAAAAAATCCCATCCTTGAATCAAAAATGTAAATAAAAATCAGAACTAAAATGGAGAAAATTCAGGAAGATGTGGAGTGAAAGTTGGCTGAACTCTGAAAAAATTCAGTTTGCAGATAGCTGTGTGGACAGCGGGGCCACCCTTGCGGTAGACAGAGCACGCACCAAAAACCTGGCCTTTAGCCTTTCGTCTCCTGCTTTTTCCAGCCCCAAACTAGCATTTCTTACCCATAAGCGTACTGACTATTCCAGAGGGAAACAGTAAGGCTGATTTGGGCGATAGTTTTTGCTTGACAAGTTCCCTACTAAACAAGGCTGTGGGAAATAGCCAAATACTTTCCAAGGGAAAATCAAATGGAACTGGTTAAATAGATTAAACTTTCCAAAAAGAGCTTCATTCTGCTTGGTGATACGTCAAAATTTCAGAGATAAACTTTTCAGAGATGTTTCCGAACTGTAAGGAATGACCACAGTAATTATGCCGTACTATTTTATAGTGGGAAAAGTAACTTTCATACATTACATTTATCATTAAAGTTGCATATTTGTCTTTTTTTTTTTTTTTTGCAGTTTTCTGGCCCAGGCTGAGTTTGAACCCGCCACCTCCAGTATATGGGACCGGCGCCTTACTCTTTTGAGCCACAGGCACCGCCCTAAAGTTGTATATTTGTCAAAGAACACACGAAAGATTTTTTTTCTGTGCCTATGTGTGACAGGTTAGAAATGCTTTGCCTTGGCTTATAGATTTGAGAAGTAAGAATGGTAATGGCTTCCTTACATGTGACATTTGTAATACATTACTAACTTCAGACTTTGGGACAGGTTGCATTTCTCTAAAAGATCACCACCAGCATGACCCGTCCTGCTTGTTCTCCTCACCACCACCTGGCAGAGATGAAGTCTTCGCCCTCAACTTTGGTTGGGATTGTGTTTCACTTGTAACCTATAAACTGGCAGAAGTAATACTGCATTGCTTCTGAGGATAAGGTGGAAAGGCAAAGCCCAGGCAATGTCTACCTTGCTCTCTGCTGCATTCTCACTGGCTCTGAGCTGCCAGACAGGCGGCTAGACTGTGCAGTCTGCTGCTGGGAGTGCTGGAGCTCACACACACACACACACAGAGAGAAACACACACAGAGACACACACACGTATTTTTTCCTGTCTTTCTGCTTGCTCCCTTTAGGAACTTTTCTTTATCAACGACCTTTGGAAGCGTGATTAGAAAATGCTTTTCAGTAGTCTTGTTTGGACTGAATCTGCTTGGTGTGCAATGACCTTTTTGTATCTAAATATCGATATTTTTCTCTAGGTTTGGAGAGTTCTCTGTTACTATTTCCTTGAATAATTCTTCTACCCCGATCTCTCTCTCTACCAGCTCTTTAAGGCCAATAGCTCTTAGATTTGTCCTTTTGAGGCTGTTTTCTAGATCTTGTAGTTGGGATCATTCTTATTTGTTCTTTATTCCTTTTTTCTCTTCTGACCGCTGTGTTTTAAATAGCCTGTTTTCAAGCTCGCTTTCTTTCTTCTGGCTTGCTCTTCTTTCTTCTGGCTTGCTCGGGTCTGCTGTTGAGAGACTCTGATGCCTTCTCAGTTTGGCAATTTAACTCTTAAGCTCTAGAATCTCTGCCTGATTGTTATTATTTCCAGCTCTGCTCATTTCTCTGGTAGGCTTCGCAGTTTCTGCTCTGCAGTTGTGTTGACAGCGTCTCGCCTCACTCTCTGTCCGGGGCTGCTGGAGTTGGGGAGGTGTGTGTGGGGCACTTCCTCATGGCCGGTCACACCTGCAGCCAGCCCAGTCTCCCCTCACGCCTGTGGTGACTGTTGTCTGGGTACCTCTGACCTTCATTCAAAGCCCAAGGCCTAGTGGGGAGTCCTGTCGGCTCCTCCTCTTCCGGGCACCATGTCTCCTCCTGGCTCAGGGTGGGTCCAGAAATGCTGTCTGGAAGAACTAAGGCCAAGACTCAGGGGCTTCAGGAGTCTGCTGGTACTTCATTTCACTGTGGCTGAGCTGGTCCCAGGCTGTAAAACAAAGTCCTCTGAGCCCCTCCCTTCCTTTCCTTAAGTGGAAGGAAACTCTCTGGGCGCACTGCCTGAGTTGGGGAGAGGTGACACAGGTGCCAGCTTGGCTGCTGCTGCTGGCATCTCCCTGCGCAGTGCACACCACGTCCACTGGCTCGGAGCCGGCACAGTGCAGGGGTTGCCCAAGGCCTGCAGCCCTCGTGGCCCATCTTCGGTACACACTTAGTCCAGGCCCCAGGCTGCTTTCGTCAGTCAGTGGTGGGGCTAGCCGGGAACTTGGGTGAAATCCTCCACTTTTAAACGCAAGTGCCGTGTTCCCCTGTATCAGGGTGGCCGTGAGTGTCAAGGCAACATCCCACAATCACTTCAACCCCAACCCCTCGCCCAGGGACATGGGACACAGATTCTCTCCCCATGCAGGGCTGGAGGAGGGGCATAGGCAATGCGGCATCGTCTCTCCTGCCCTCTTCCTGCCTCTTTCCGTGACTCAGTGTTAAAACCAGGCTGTATTGGGCGGCGCCTGTGCCTCAAAGGAGTGGGGCGCCAGCCCCATATGCCGGAGGTGGTGGGTTCAAACCCAGCCCCGGCCAAAAACAAAAAAAACACACAAACAAACAAAAAAGCAGGCAGTATGATCACGCTCCCAATTGTTGGTTCTTCTGAAGGTCCTTGCTTGCCGCGCTATTTGCTGAGTGAGGTGTTGGTGTGGAGAGACAATAGCTGGACGTTTCTGTTTAGCCATCTAGGTCTCTAAGATTCTGTCTAATAGAAATATAATGTGAGTCATATTTGGAATTTTTCATTTTTGTGGTCTCATTTGAAGAAGCTAAGAGAAATAGTAAAATTAATCTTATTAATATATTTTATTCAATCCAGTATCCCAAAACATTTCAACCTGTGAATCAATATGAAAATTTATTCTTTCTTTCTTTCTCTTTTTTTTTATTTAGTCTTAAAAGCCTGGTGTTTCCTTTCTTTTCTTTTCCTTATTATTTTTTGGAGACAGAGTTTCACTCTCTGGCCCAGGCTAGAGTGGTGGAATTATAGCAGACTATAACCTCACACTCTTGAATTTAAGTAATCCTCCTGCCTCAGCCTCCTAAGAAGCTGTTATTGCAGGGACCACCACGCCTGGCTAATTTTGACATTTTTTGTAGCCATGGAGTCTCACTTTGTTGCCCAAGTTGGTCTCAAACTCCTGGCCTCAAGCGTCTCTCCTGCCTTGACCTCCCAAAGTGCTGCAATTATGGGTGTGTATTTTCTGCTGTCCCAGCCTAGTGTGTATTTTCTGATTACAGCACATCCGTAGTTAGACTGGCCACATTTCAAGTGCTGAACGACCACACAGGGCTGGTGGCTGCTGTCTGGATGCTGAGCCATAGAAGGTCTTAACTCTGATAGCAGCCTGTTTGTTTTTTTTTTTGTTTTTTTTTTTTTTGCAGTTTTTGGCTGGGGTTGGATTTGAACCTACCACCTCCGGCATTTGGGGCTGGCGCCCTACTCCTTTGAGCCACAGGCGCCACCTGCAGCCTGGTTTTCTTTCAACATTCTTCCTCTCTCTCTCCCCATCTCTGCCAGAGAGATAGATGGCAATGCCTTTTGCTAACACAATTAATTTAAAGTAATAAATAGAGAGAAAAGAAAATTCCAGGGCACAGTCTTTCACAGCATGCCTAATCCCAAGATTTTCACAAACAAAAGTTCAAAAAATTTTGGTAGATACTGGAACGTTATTTTTAACTGTTCCAGATTATGTTAGCACAGATGCTCCGGAAATCTTGCAGCAAAGAAACCTATTTAATTTTGTGTAAGCCCACATCTTCCAATTTATTTGGATTGTGAACAATGCTTTAAAAATTTCTCAGGTTGGGAATCCAGAGTTCTTTGGGAAAAGATGTGGGGAAGGTTGGAGTAGCCTAGATTTGTGTTCCCCATGGAGCTACTGAGCTGTTGCTGAGGAAGGAGCTGAAGGGAACTGGAATGGGAGAGAAAGCTCATAGCTGACAAGGAAGTTCTTAGCCTAAGTCAACACTAGCAATGTGGTCTGCTCTTCATGACCGTACATTGGCAGTATTTAATACCTAATGGAAATCAATCAAATTGATGACCAAATCTCTCAGTCTGTGAAGCATGGGTGTACAAAGGTGGAATGCACCTAACCAATTTTACCTCCTTTAAGAGAAGATCAAGGAAAGCAGTAACACCCAACATCACAATTAACAATCTGGAGAGTAGTGCGTCCACGGTCACTGTGTGCAGAATAGCAGGGCTTCGGTTAAAGATAAACTCTACAATTGCAGAACTCCGAATGGCATCATGCCAGCTGCCTGTATATGCAAACATTCAATAACGCTCAGTGACACACAGGGGTGGGGACAACGTGCATGTGAAGCTTTTAGACGACGTTACCAAACATGGAAAAATCAACACTACTTCAGTTTCCAGAATAACCACTGCTAGATTAGGGGACATTAAACCTAGTTGGTGTCTTGTGGTCTTCAACCTGCTTTTGCTTTGAGTGTCTTAATTTATGAATTTCTTTTTGGTTGCAGCCATCATTGTTGTTTGCCAGGCCGGGGCCGGATTCGAACCCGCTAACTTAGGTGTATGTGGCTGGCGCCTTAGCCGCTTGGGCCACAGGCGCTGAGCCAATTTATGAATTTCTTTATAAGGACATGAGACTTCTGCTGAGAATAGTGGCTTAGTATTTCCCACAGGGCCTTGCACTGAGTAGGTGTTTAATCAATGTTCCTTTGGTCAGTAGAAGTTCTGATCAACACAATCCTTCCTTCATAAATGTAGCTTTCCTCACAATCCTTCCTTCACAAATGTGGCTTTTCTCCGTTGAGAAATTAAGTTAAAACTTAAGGTAATTTAAAATTCTCAAGGTTGAAAACACTTTAGTAGTCTTGAGAGAAATTCTAGTTTGTTGAGACACCAAAGTTGGTTTGAAATGAATTTGCATTTCCCTTAGGAGCACAACCCTGTTAAAATTCAATAAGCCATTTAAAGCAGATGCCTGCTGCTGAGATGCCCTGGTGTAAACATGCGTGAGTCTGACTCAGCAAGGTCACAGCCAAGTGGACACAGCATCCTAAGTGGTTCAGCCACTTGGCCCTGGCTTGGGAAGCCTCTGCCCATCTGCCTCCCTTCTTAATACCCACTTATATTTTTCTTACCTAAAACCACAGTTTTAAGTGGCTAGTATTTTAAGTTTCTGTAAATAAGATGTTATAACATGCGTCATGTCATATGTATTTAGTGTAAGTTCAGTTTTGTGTCTATTAATATTATTTTGACTTAGTATCTAATGTATTTTTCAAAATCAGAACTCCTTTGGAAATTGACTAATACTATTTTGCCTGTTGAGTTTTTCCCCTTGTGTTGAAACCCTGTTAAAAACTGGGTTTTAATGCTGCTGCTATTACAGCAACATTGATGAAAATTGAGTATTGTTACCAGCTTCTATTCCCCTTTATTTTTTCCATGTGATAAGGGCATCAAACACCTAAAACAATATGGTCTGGTGTTATTATAAAACAGGTGCTAGGCTGGAAAACAGTGTGATAACTGTTGAGATGCTACTAATGACAGCAAACCCCTTCTCTATGAAGCCGGCTGTGCTTTGACCGGCCTCCCGAGAGTGCTCCTGGCTGCTAGCAGGTGACAGCACAGTGAGCAAGTAGCCATGCACACACCTGCTTCCCACTGTACAGTGTGACGCGACCTCTGCAAAGGACAACACACACTGAAACATCAGTGAGCTGCAAGAGCTTTGTGTTTAAGGATTCACAGGAAGGATCTTTCAGATGAACAAAATGCTGTGTGAAAATATAGACATGAAATAATAGTGGGCAAAGGATAATAAACAGAGGCATGTCTGCGTACAAGAGGAAATGTATACGTGAGTTTGACCTTTTCTGCTTTGTAAAATGAAAGATTTGGCCTATAATAAGGATTTTAAGGGAGGGCATAGTGGCTCATGCCTATAATCTTAACACTTTAGGAGGTTGAGTAGGGAGGATTGTTTGAGGCCAAAAGTTCAAGACCAAACTGAGCAAGAGTGAGATCCCATTTCTACAAAAAAAAAAAAAAAAAAAGAAAGAAAGAAAAATTAACTGAGCATAGTGGTGCACCCCTGTGGTTCCAGCTACTTGGGAGGCTGAGGCAGGTGGATCACTTGAGCCCAGGAATTTGAGGCTGCAGTGAGCTATGACGATGCTGCCACACTCTACAGAGCAGTATAGCAAGACTCTGTCAAAGGAAGGAAGGGAGGGAGGGAGGGAGAGAAAGAAGGAGGGAAGGGGGGGGGAGAGAGAGAAAGAGATTTTCAAAATGAGCACCTAGAATAGTGACTTTCAACCTATGTGCTGCAAAACTTTTACAGTGCTTTAATTCAATTATTTTCTGAAGTCGTGCAAAGCCCAGTAAGTATATTCTTTTTTTACTCTTACTCTTTTTCTTGGGGGGAATCAACGTAATTTGAGTATGCCACGGAAGTTTAGCTTCAAGTTTAACTGTGCCGTGAGAAAGAAAAGGTTGAAAAACCCTGCTCTAGAGGTACGGATTCAATATCCTCTTTGGAATTTAGGTTTTTATATCAAAGGTAATAATTTGTAATTAATCAAATTATATTCTGAGTTATCTAGAGCAGTGTTTTTCAAACTGGGGGTTGTGACTCCCTAGAGCAGAGGTTCTCAACCTTCCTAATGCCGCAACCCTTTAATACAGTCCAAAGGGGTCAAGACCCACAGGTTGAGAACCGCTGCCCTAAAGGCTTGTGACCCACTAAGGCATGACCTTGAGCACATCTAGAATTGTTTTAAATAAAAGTAAAGGGAATGGAAAATATCAGAATACATGTGTGGTAGTAAGAACGAAGTATCATTTGATTAAATGTTTATTTCTGTTTTTAAACATGTGCATGAGTATGAATCATGATGCAAAATGCATTTGCTACTGTGGACAGAACTCAGATGAGCTCAAAAGCCATTAGTTAATAGGTCACTGGTTCTGTACCCTCATATTATCTGAAACTAAAGAAAAAAAAATAGATCACAGGCTGCACATTGGAATCAGCCAGGGACCTTTTTTTGTTTATTGTTTGGGATTCATTGAGGGTACAAAGAATTAGGTTACACTGGTTTCATTTGTTAGATAAAGTCCCTCTTATAACTGTATCTTGCCCCCTCCCCCCTCCTTCTCCCGCTCCCTCGTCCCCTACCCCCCACCTCGTATTAGCTCATCTACTGCCTTCATATTAGAATTGAGTACATTGGATTCTTGCTTCTCTCTCCATTCTTCTGATGCTTTATTAAGAAGAATGTGTTCCACCTCCATCCAGGTTAATACAAAAGATGCAAAGTTCCCCCTCTTTTAATGGCTGAGTAGTATTCCATGGGATAAATATACCACAGCTTGTTAATTCATTCCCAGGTTGGTGGGCATGTGGATTTTTTCCACATCTTAGCAATTGTGAATTGAGCTGCGATAAACAGTCAAGTGCAAATGTCCTTATGATAAAATGATTTTTTTTCTTTGGTAGATGCCCAGTAATGGGGTTGCAGGATCAAATGGAGGGTATAATTTGAGTTCTTTGAGGATTCTCCATACTTCCTTCCAAAAAGGCTGTATTAGTTTGCAGTCCCACCAGCAGTGTACAAGTGTTCTCTTCTCTCCACATCCACACCTGCATCTGTAGCTTTCAGACTTCGTGATGTGGGCCATTCTTACTGGGGTTATGTGATATCTCAGTGTGGTTTTGATTTGCATTTCTCTCTGATGATTAGGAACGATGAGCATTTTTCATATGTTTGTTAGCCATCTATCTGTCTTCTTTAGAGAAGGTTCTGTTCATGTCTCTTGCCCAGTCAGATGTGGAATTGTTGGGTCTTCTTTGTTGATTAATTTGCCTTCTCTGTAGATCCTACTTATCAAGCTTTTGTCTGATTCATAACATGCAAATATCTTTTCCCATTGTGTGGGTTGTCTATTTGCTTTGGTTGTTGTCTCCTCAGCTGTGCAGAAGCTTTTCATTTTACCCGGAGAGCTTTGAAAATAGGGCTGCTTGGGTCCCATCCCCTGACATTCTGCGGTAACTGATGTGGGGTATACCCTGGCTTAGAGCTTGCCTAAATCTTCTCAGGTGTGTAGCCAGGGCTGAGAACCCCTGATGAGTTAAGCTTTGCAATCAAGTTCTGCCACATGATTTCAGTGCCTGCCTCTGGGTTTGAGTTTATTTAATTGCCTCTGGATTGAGTTGTTCCATCAATTGGGATTGTTGCAGGACATGAAGACAGGAAGAGGGGACTTAACACATACATATTTTTGCCCAAGTCAAGGTCAAATGCATTCTAGTAAGGGTGAATGAAGGAAAGCTTCAAGTAGTTTGGATAGAGAAATGCAGAGGGTTCAGAGAGTGGAAGGGATTGGAATGATGTGAATTGTGCGGGCAATTCCACCTGCCCTTCCGCTTGGTGAGTGAGTGTCCAGAATCAGCTGCAGTGGGGCACTGAAGCCTACCCTTCCTGCGGGGGGGGGCTCCAGCTATTTGGCCTCCAGCTTGTGTGAGCCTCTCCGCATTGCAGATTAAATTTAAGGGTAATTTTTCATTTATTCTCTTACATGAGTCTTTCCTTCATAGAGGATGCAGCTCCATCATATCTGTGTAGCAAGACTGACTTCATTCTGGCAAGCATCATTGCATGAAGTTAACCGAGTTACTTTTAATTGCATTAGTTTATATTCCTGTTCTTATGCAATGTCTAATTGTGATTGGTTTTACAACTGTATAAGAGCAAGAACAGTACTCCTAGCACTCTGGTTGGCCAAGGGAGGATCACTTGAGCTCAGGAATTCGAGACTAGCATAAGCAAGAGTGAGACCCCTTCTCTACAAAAAATTAAAAAATTAGCCAGCCACCGTGGCAGGGATCTGTATTTCCAGCTACTCAGGAGGCTGAGGCAGGAGGATCACTTGAATGTAAGGAGTTTGAGGTTGTTGTGAGCTAGACTGAAGCCAAGGCACTCTAGCCTGGACAAAAGAGCAAGACTCTGTCTCAAAAAAGAAAAAAAAGGGCAAAAACATCAATGGCTTATTTGTGCATATTTATTTAAAACTACCATGTGAGTAACGCAGCAGAAGCACTAGAGTTTCTGTCCCTAGAAAGGATAACCTGACCTTCCTCACTGGCGCCCTCTGCACCGTGTGATTCATGCAGCTCACTCTGAATGCAGTGGGATTTAAATTAAATCCAACACTTACCTACTAGTACAGATGAGAAGACTTGTGATGTAAATAAAGCTTCTAGTTTGCTGGGATCATTTTTCAGTAGTCTTGTCTGTGTGGAAAACTGTGATTAGGAAGGAAAGTGGAATTTAAGTGATTCCTGAGAAAGGTGATGATGATGATGACGACTGTCGTTGGTGTGGGGCAGTCAAGCTGCTGAGCGTTCACCATGTCCTCTGCAACAGGCCGACACTTCCATGCATTATGTTACTTGATCTTCAGAACAACCGCTTCGAGACTATTACAATCATCCCATATTTTTATACCAGGAGCCCAAGTTAAGTAGTTTGTCTGAGTGATTCATCTGGAGCTCAATCCCAAATGCGTCCAGGCCTGAGCGTTGAATCTTCTCAAGTGTGAGAAGAGGGATGAGGGAAGAACGCTGAGCATCAGCATTCCAGGCCAGAAACCTAACGCGGATCCAGGCACGAAGGAAGGGATATTCGTGTGGCTGCCCGGAGGAGACCACAGGAGGGGCTGGCAGGGAAGTCAGAGGCCAGCTGTAGAGCCCAACAGAGGAGTTGAGACCATGAAATATTATGTAGGCATGGGAAAAAAAGAATGAGATAATCTTCTTATGCTGATGGAGCTGGTTCAACAAGACGTCCTGAGGATGGAACGACCAAGGAGAATGGAGCACGTGGTAAACACTTACTTAGAAAAGAAACTCATGTATGGGGTGGGGGTGTAATTGAGTATTGGAATGCACAGAAGCAATCTGGAAAGATACAATCCAAATTATAACAATGTCCACCTTTGCTGAGGATATGTGAGATGTCAGTAATGATGGTCAAAGAGACCTTGAGCTTTGATCTAACATTTGCATTTTCTTTTGTTTGCAAGCAAGATGACTACATTCACGTGCTTAGGTAATTTTGTGTTTGACACAAACAGTTAAAATGAAATAAGGGATGATATGGAAATCTCATATTCAGATGAGGCCCATCTCCAGAATCCTGGACTAGAAGATCTCAATGTGGGGCAAAGGGTGAGGGGAAACTGAATTGTCCCTGAACTGATAGAAAAGACAGGATGGTTGCTGATTAGACTATTTGCAGTTTTATCTAAGCATTGGCACAGGGATTTAGGGGGCATTCTGGTAAAGGAATCCCCCGCCCCAGTTTCCTGGTCCAGAGGTAGCGATATGGTTAGAATGCTGAGCATCAGCTGGGGTTAGAAGCCGTCACTGCATTCTTATTTATGAATGTATCCTCCCAGAGGCAGGCTGGGAGGTAGGCCATCTGTGTGAGTGACAATAAAAAACCCTAAACCAGCGGTTCTCAACCTGTGGGTCTCGACCCCTTTGTAACAGTGAAAATACATTGCCGCATTAGGAAGGTTGAGAACCACTGCCCTAAATGGTCAATTTCGTGTGTTGCAGATGGAGTTGTTCTGAACTCCCACCAGAGAAGAGAAAATGTGTGAGCCCTGGAGAATGCTGGGAAGGCCAAGCTGAGCTAGACCAAAAGAGGAGGAGAGAGCTGTCTTGAAGGGGTGAGTAACAATGCGACTGTAAACCCGAGTGTGCACCAGCCCCAGGGTACTTTTCATTTCGAGCTTGTCAACCTAACTGGGGCTGTTTATGCCATAGCTTTGGTATGTGGCTACAGGAGTGAGTTTGCCCTGGCAGGACGTCAGAGAGGGTGTTTTCCTGTTTCCAGATGTTGGAGGGATTCTGTTCCTGGTGCAGTAGCAACAGGGTCACACCAAGATCAGGACGGGTCAGGAGCCTCTGGAGCACAAAGATTAACCACTGTCATTAGCAGAGCACTGGCACGGCTGAGCACTTTCATGGGTTAATTCATTCACTTCTCAGGGTGCTTCACGAGTGGACAGCCTGTTCCTTTTGATCAGCCTTCACTTGCAGGAATTGTGGCCCTTGTCTGTTTACCTCATATTTTTTAATTTCATTTTATTTTATTTATTGATTTTTGAGACAGAGTTTCACTTTGTCACCCTCAGCAGAGTGCCATGGCATCACAGCTCACAGTGACCTCAAACTCGTGGGCTCCAGGGATTCTCTTGCCTCAGCCTCCCAAGTAGCTGCAACTACAGGTGTCCACCAATTCAATGCCTGGCCATTTTTAGAGACGGGGTCTCGCTCATTGCTCAGGCTAGTCTCAAACTCCTGAGCTCAAGCAGTCAACCCACCTCGGCCACCCAGACTGCTAGGATTATAAGCATGAGCCCCAGCACCTGGCCTAATTGTTCTTTTTATTACCTAGGGTATCAGTTAACTTTTGGTGCTTAACGACCCACTCCCAAACTCAGTAGCTTAAAATAACAGCCATGTATCTAGTCCAGACTTCTGGGCTGAGCACAGCTGGTCTGATGGGCTCCCTTGAGCCTCTTCAGTTGGCTTGGCCAGGAGCTGACCAGGAGAGAGAGGCTGGCTTCAGCTAGGGATGGCTCATCTGTGTCCTGCACACCTCTCGTCCTCCAGCAGGGTAGTCTGGAGCTCATCCTCTTGGAAGCAAGGCTCCAAGAGACCATGCGCGGCTTCCTGAAGCTGGGCCTTGAAAGTGACGCAGCATGACTTTGTCCCCACTCTATGGGCCAAAGCAAGTCACAAGCCAGTTCAGATTCCAGAAATGAGAAACAGATCCAACTCTTGAATGGGAGGAGCTGCTAAGGCACCGTGCAAGTGGCAGGGGTTGGGAGGGTGGAGGGCTGTGGCTGTCTTTGCAACCTACAACCCCAGGTCAAATGCAAATGTTTTACTGAGGGAATTAGTGACAATGCAAAGGAAAGGAGACCACTTGCAGGTTTGCAACTTATGAGGAAATCTGAATGGGATGGAGAGATGGCGGTGGGTGGAGCGCAGGGGTGACAGTTGGCAGGAAAGGGAAAGTGTCCTTTTCTTTGCTGTTTCCTCTCGTCGCTGACTTGGGGGGCAAGACGGGCTTGGCAGGCAGCTTGGCGGTAATGAGTGAAGTAGCCGCTTTCATGTCATGAACGTGTCACGTTCAGCGGGAAGAGCCCTCCCTGGAAGGGGACGGCCCTGGGACAGCATTGGCTCTGCCTCCGTCCTGCCATGAGGCTCCGTGCTCAGCACGATTTGTCTGTGGGAAGAGTCTGAGGACCACCAAGAAGGGAGGGGAAGGGCCAAATAGTCTGTCTTCTGTTTGGTTTTCTCCCTGTGGATTTGAGGAATGCTTCGACTTACAAACACTTGGCCTCGTAACACTGCCACATGTCATTGTCATGTGTCATTCTCACCATGGCCCTATAAGGGTGGGATTGTTGTTATTTTCATTTCACAAGCCCTAAGAAGTGAAGCAGTTTGCTCCAGATCACACAGTTAGGCAGTGACAGAGGAATTTCAAGCCGGGCTATATGTTGTCACAGGGCGTTTGCTCCCACCTTGCACTAAGGTGGCCTGCCTGCCAGGCAGGAGCAGCTGCCCTAAACCAAGGACCATCAGGGTCCTGGGGTTTGGCCTCTCCACCCCTTCCCCTTGCCACAGTATGACCTAAGGTCTGAGGCTGGGGGCAGAGAAGGGTGTTAGAGAAAGGCTGGCTGGTAAGATGACATCACAGGGGAGAATGTATCAAGGAGCAGTAAGTTCATGACCTTTGGGTAGTCCTCGATTATCTGGGTGATTAGGGATGGGTGACTTTTGATGCCAACTAGATGGTCCATTTCCTGCCCCTGTCTGGGTCCCAAGGGCCTCTCAAGGCTTGTTTTGAGCACCCTATTTCATGGCACTGTCTAGGGCAAGCCCTAGCCATCTGCCCACCAGGGCGAGGCCTCTGGCCGTTCCTAACCCTGTTTGAAATAACTCCTCACTGGGACACAGCCCAGTGGAAATGCCTCTGAGCCTTAGCTCTGCACACCAAAGAGCACAGCCTAGCCAGCACCTCCCACTGACGCCCCACTTTTATCTTCTCTGTAGGCTCCTCCCCACCTCGATGCAATAGACTTTCACTAACTAAATAAAATTAACTGAGAGCTTTTCTCCCGGTTTTCTCCCTGCTCACTGTTCAGTAAAAGGCTACTGCTGCCACCAGCTGGCTGAGAATTTTAAAGTGGTTTAGTGAAGATGGAATTTACTCCTTTTCTCTTTGTTCTTTTTTCTCTGCTTATTTTTCTCAATTTTACCCCGTTCTTTCCAACACTAGCACATGCAGCTTAAAAGCCAGGTAGGAATAGTATAAATGGGGCTTGCTTGAAGATTTTGTGCATGGTTCGCAGAGGGTTTGCTGTGATTCGGGTCCTGCTTAGCATGCTGGACTTTATTACCTCCCAGGAGGCTGGCAGGTACTGTCCTTGTCCCCATTTTCCAAATGACAAAACTGAGGCACCGGGAGGGGATGTCATCTATGCATCATGACATCTGGCACAGTCATTCGTTCCATGCATGTTAGTTATTATTTGTAAAAACAAGGGGGTGTCTTAGTTTGGGTCAAGAATTGGGGTGCAAGTGTTCATCTGGGTGGTGCTGGCCAGAAGCTCAGTGAAGGAGTAGAGAGTGGGAGGGGAGGAGAAGAGACCATAAGGTCTGTGACCTCTCCCAGCTGTCACTGTGGGCTCAGTCCCATGGGGCCCGTGACAGACTGTACAGGAGACATCCTGGGGTGGTCCCACTAAGGGACACAGATGTGGACATATATACGGAGACCTTTAAGAAGCAACATGAACTTCACGATTCTGCAAAGAAACAGGAAAACCCAGCATGCTTTACTGTCCTTGGCTTCCTGCACTTCCCTTTGCTCCTGTATCAGCTCTTAAATGTACCACAAATCACTCCCAAACTCCATGGGAAAACTGGCAAAAAGTGTCTATTTAGCTCATGCAACTAAAGGTTGGCCGGGGTCTGGCTGATCTTGCTTGGGCTCAGCTGGGTGACTGCCCACTAAGCTTGATGTTTGGGTAGCAAAACCTGAGCACCAGGTGGGTGGTGCGAGATCCGCCCGAGGGAAGCTCTTCACCAAAATCTGAAGTCCAGGTGGGTGGGCAAGATCCGCCTGAGGGAAGCTCTTCTCATGACCAGAGCAAGGTGCAGGACTGCAAGAGAAAACTGAGGCCACTTAAAGGTGTGGGCTGGAATTGACACACAGACATGTCTGTATGATTCTTGCCAGAGCAGGTCACGTGGTCAAAGCTCAGCTCAAAGGGCTGAGAAATCTCATTGGCCTTTGCTGGAGGAGTTTCGACTGTTGGCCTTGGCTTGGGACTATGCGCTCTTTCTCTGCCTTCTACCAAATACAGTGCAAAATTTAAAAGCTTTTACCATGACTTGGTGCCTGTTGCTCAGTGAGTAGGGCTCCGGCCACATACAGTGAAGGTGTTGGGTTCAAGCCCAGCCCGGGGCCTGCTAAACAACAATGACAACTGCAACCAAAAAATGATGGGCGCCTGTAGTCCCAGCTACTTGGGAGGCTGAGGCAAGAGAATTGCTTAAGCCCAAGACTTTGAGGTTGCTGTGACTGATGCCAGGACACTCTACCGAGGGTGACATAGTAAGACTCTGTCTCAAAAAAAAGTAAAAGTGGGTGGCGCCTGTGGCTCAGAGTAGGGCGCTGGCCCCATGTACTGAGGGTGGCGGGTTCAAACCTGGCCCTGGCCAAACTGCAACAAAAAAGATAGCCAGGCGTTGTGGCAGGCACCTGTAGTCCCAGCTACTCGGGACGCTGAGGCAAGAGAATCGCCTAAGCCCAAGAGCTGGAGGTTGAAAAATAAATAAATAAATAAATAAATAATAAAAGCTTTTACCAGTGCTAGGTTTAGTTATCACTCCAGGCAATAATCCCAAATTCGTGATGAAACTAATTTATCATTAATGAAAGACGAAATGATGTTTGAAGCTGCACACACTCTGCTGCAGGAACAGAGGCTACTCTTTGCTATGTCAGACCTCAGCTGGAAGGCGTTGTCCTGTATCGTGGCCTTGCTCGCCTGAGACTCGGGAGGTGAGTGCAGTTGGTGACTGTGCTCCTCCCACCGTGGCAGGCCTGTCACCATCTCAGCAGCTGCCTGAAATGGTTACACTTGGAAGCAACAACCAGCAGTTGCCCCAGCTTGTCAGAAGGAAGTAAGAGCAGCAAGTAAATGTAGAAATTGTCAACTGCGTTGATGTGTATGTTTTCCTACATTTGGGGAGAAGGTTGGAATTCTGTAAAAGTGTCATTTCTTTGCTTCTTCTCTCTATAGCCTGGCTTGCTCGTCTGGCATGGATACGATTTAGCTGGAAGGAGAAGAAGCAGAGCTTTTATGCTGGTTGGAATTTGCAGCCATAAATTTACAGGACTTTTTCCAAGTTAGCATGGAAAAGACTTGCCGTGTTATGCTTTTTGTGAGTTCTAAGTCATAAAACATATGCTAGGAGTGGCATCGCTGTTGTGTTCTTGGCCGCGTATAGAAGTCTGTGGGAGAAACCTAAGCCTGGAATGATTAAATGTCTCTCCCAACACTCGTAAGTTATTATACCGCAGCATTGGCCAAGGAAGCAAGTGAGCACAGACCTTGATGTTTCTTGCCAATGGCACCTTCTTTGGCCCCATAGAGCATTCTAACCAAACCATTAAAGAAATCAGAGGCCTTATTAGTACTGTTAAAATGTCCGCATACTTAAAGACTGGTTTCTGTCAAGTACCAGATACATAACTCAATTAATGTGTCGCTTCTTGGTGATGTCTTATTTTGGTGAGTGACTCCAGGAAGGATGGTAGGAGCGTAGAGAAATGGGACAGGGACGGACAAGTAACTGGTGGTAATGAGCCCATCACCACTGTGGGCCACCTGGGCTCACTTGTGCCAGGACCTCTGCAAGGTGGTGGAGACCTCACCTCCAAGTTGCTTCCTTCAAGGAGGGAGGGAGATAGCGCGACAACTTCCTGACACTTTTGGCCCACCCATGGGTGGTTCAAGCATGCACCTGTCACAGAGTCATGGGTACTTGTTGAAGATGGGAATGGCGGGCATTGAGGGGACACGGGTGAGGCACCATCAGCTTCTGCACAGGGCGCGCAGGAGATTTTGAGGAACTGAAGGAAGGGATGTGTAACCTTTAAAACTGAGCACAGTAGACACTAAATGCCTCCAAAGTCCATGGGCCGAATGGGGAAAGGAAAACTTTTTTCTTTTTTTTGACATGGCTATGTAATTTATTTAACTTGAGGCCCTGCCATACAATGAGCCATTATATGTATAACCACTAAAAAAGAGGAAGAACTCCTGTGCTGATCTGAAACTCTCTTCAAGTTTTGAGAAGGAAAAAAAAATGCAGTACAGGCTTGGTAGCCATATCTCAGTGGTTAGGGCACCGACCGCATATACTGGGGTTCGAACCCAGCCCGCGCTTGCTAAACAACACTGACAACAAAAAATAGCCGGGCACTGTGGCGGGCACCTATAGTCCCAGCTACTTGGGAGGCTGAGGCAAGAGGATCCCTTAAGCCCAAAAGTTTGAGGTTGCTGTGAGCTGTGATGCCACAGCACTCTACCAAGGGGTGACACAGTGAGACTCCGTCTCCAAAAAACAACAAAACAAAAATGCAGTACATAATATTCAGAATATGCTTCCCCTTTGAAATACAGCTCTGTTTGCGTGTACTTTACCCATTATAAAATCCATCCATTTTAAGTATATAAGTGTGAATATTTTAGTAAATTTATACAGCTTTCTAGAACGTTAATAGAATCACACTCCCCGTGGTCCTCTGTGGCTACTTTCACTCAGCGTAATGTTATTAAAGTAACCCAGGTTGCATCATGTAGCAGTAGGTTGCCACCTTTTCCCTGCCGAATGTATGTCAGCCTATGGATGGATCACATTTTCTCGATTCATCCTACAGCTGGTAGACCTTTGGGTTAGTCCCGGTTTTATTGTTATATGGCGCTACTCTGAGCATCCACACACAAGTCTTTACCTGGACATATGGGTTCATTTCTCTTGAGTATCTACCTGCCAGTTGAAATTTCTGGGTGACAGGTGAGTTTACGTTTAGTTTTTTATGACATTCCCAAACTGTTTTCCAAGGAGGCTGTGCCATTTTACGTCCCTGTCAACTACATACGAGGGTCCCGGTTTTTTTGAGCCCCCCCAGCACTTGGCATTATCAGCCTTGTATTTTATTTTGGTCATTCTGACATCTGTGTAGAGGCAGCTTACTGCGGTGTTTAGACTTTCCATAACGACTGATGGTGTTAACCATCTTTCTATGTGCTTATTGGCCATTTATATATTTTCGATGAAATATCTGGTTTTGCTTGTTTTGCGTTGGGTTGTTTCTCTTCTTCCAAGTGATTAAGGGTTTTGGAGCATTGTAAATTTTTTCCTGTAAATTCAAAATTATTTTCAAATAAAAAATTAAAAAGTAATTCTAGCCCCTCCTAATGCCTCCCCCCGCCATCGGAATGGCACACCCAGGAATTGTTCCGTAGTGTGGACGAAAAGATTCACAAGGAAGGGCATGATTAGATTCTACACCTTTTGCCAGAAATAGTTATTGTCTGGTAACAGCACTGGGGATCTTGTAAAATCAAGACCTTCTCCCTTGATTGCTTTTTGTCTGTGAATGGGGAATTGTTGTTAAAAATGTCCAGATGTTGGATAAAGACACTTATGAAAGTGCTCGTGATTCTCTCCCTTTCTTCAAGTGCCGCAGACGTGACTCAGCTTCCTCAGCCTTTTCCCTTTGAGTGTAATCAGGAGTCCCTTGCTTTGTATTCACCCACGGTGTAGGGAAGAGTATGAGGGTGGGAGAGTGAAGCCGGGATGTCTGACCACCACTCTGCAGCGGACACACGCCCCACGCCCACCGTCCACTCCACCCGGCTTCCTGTACCATCAGCCCCACTTGTAGGACCCATCTCTCCTCACTGTCCCCTAAATCCACTACTTCTTTCTACTATTTCTCAAAAAAGGAAAGTTAACCAAATACATGCCTTTAGCTAATTGAGTGCAGACAGAAATGAATGGGTTAATCGGCCAATAGCAAATGACATTAAGAACGATGAGGTAGAAAAGAAAGATATTCCAATCCACTTGCCATATCCCCACTTTTGGTCCAATTGTCTTTTAATTTTTCAGATATTTAGTGAGAGCCAACCATTCATTCATTCATCTTTACAGACATCTGACATGCATTAGACACTGTCTGAGGCTGGGGATTTAGCAATGAACAAACATGGCAAATCGCCTTCCTCCAAGAAGCTGCCATCCTAGTGAGAGAAACAGATGAAAACAAGTCTGCAAATAAATACACAATTCAGGTTAGGTTATAACAGACATTACAAAATGAAATAAAACATAATAAAGGACTACAGACAGATGAGTTCATAAAAATTCTATAAGAAGGATTACTCAGTATAGAGTTTCAAATTTATACCTTCTGAACTTTCTAGAACAAACATTTGTTGCTTTTGCAATAAAAAGTTATTCTAAATTCACAGAAAGCATTGGATTTGAATATCCCACATGATGAATTCCAGTACCTGTTGTACCATAATTTTGTAAGAAAAATACTGACACACATTCAAATGGAAAATAATACATAGTTTTTATTAGCTGGGGTGTGGTTTTAACATGTTTTAGGAATTGTTGGTATCTGGAAATATAAGATACGTAATTACAGAAAACCAGACATGTTTATAAAATGCCTTCCAGATGGGTAATTCAAAGTGATGAATAATCTGTTCCAGTCTTAGTAAGTGGCAAAATGTGCTAAATAGGTCAGAATGGAAAAATGGGGCTTTAAATGCAGGAAACAAAGATCATGGTATTTGAGCCAAAACACTGTTTCTGATGTTACTGTGTTTTGTTATGTTTTTACCAGCAAACGGAGTGCTAATATGTGTTTATGAGGTCACACAATAAAATATAAAAATTTTAGTTATTTGGTTAGGTTGACCCAAGGAGATGAGCAAGCTTGGAAAAAACAGGCAAAAATACATCAGTCTGAGGCCCCCGGGGCCCTGGGCTGCGTGTGTGTGTGTGTGTGTGTGTGTGTGTGTGTGTGTGTGTGGTAGGTGGATGGTGCCGTGCTACACGCTCACTCCTCCCACCCCGCTTCTCTTCCCTCCCCTCGGTGCCCCCACAGCCTGACTCTGCCTTGTCACTGATTGACATCACCTTCCACAAAAGGTGACATGTTTATTTCCTAACATCACCACTGATCATAACAACAGCCACTCAGAACAACTGATGCGGCCACACAACACCTTCACCAAGACATCCATTAGAGCCTCTGCTTCTCACACTGTTAAAGTTACCCAATCTCTGGTCTATACTGATTTTAAAATCCACTTGACCGTCTCTGGTGCTGGAATAAACCAACTTCTACTCAAGTATTAACTTAAGTTTATTTATTTATTTATTTATTTATTTTTTAATGTTTATTAAATCATAATTGTGTACATTGGTGCAATCATGGGGCACAATGTGCTGACTTTATATACAATCTGAAATATTTTCATTGAACTATTTTAAGTTTAACTTAAACCTTGTTCCAACAGGTTTCAAAGCGATTGCTTGATCAACAACTCTGAGGCTTGCTTTTTGTTTCTTTGTTTTTTAACTTGCTTGTTGAG
>CAUYRH010070792.1:0-13807 GCA_963574655.1 Perodicticus potto | reverse complement strand
TTTTTTTGAGACAGAGCCTCAAGCTGTCACCCTGGATAGAGTGCTGTGGCATCACAGCTCACAGCAGCCTCCAACTCCTGGGCTCAAGCGAGTCTCCTGCCTCTGCCTCCCAAATAGCTGGGACTGCAGGCACCCTCCATAACGCCCGACCATTTTTTGGTTACAGCCGTCATTGTTGTTTGGCGGGCCCGGGCTGGATTCAAACTCGCCAGCTCAGGTGTATGTGGCTGGCACCTTAGCCTGCTGAGCCACAGGCGCCAAGCCAAACATTGTAAAATTTTTAGGCAAAAGTTAGATTTATAAAATTTAAATTGAAACTCAAATTTAGAGCTAAGGCAAAAGTCATAATGAAGAATTTTTCTAAACTCCAGGGAGGAAAGCAAAAAAGTTGTTATAGAATTTAGAATATTTTTAGGAAATCAAACAAAATTCTTATTGTCTTGGACTACACATCTGTTTCAACTAATTAAATTAACTGAAATCAGACCGGGCATGGTGGCTCATGCCTGTCATCCTAGCACTCTGGGAGGCCAAGGCAGGTGGACTGCCTGAGCTCACAAGTTTGAGACTAGCCTGAGCCAGAGCGAGATTCTATTTCCAAAAATAGCTGGGCACTGTGGCAGGTGCCTATAGTCCCAGCTACTCGGGAGGCTGAGGCAAGAGGATCTCTTGAGCACAAGAGTTTGAGGTTGCTGTGAGCTATTGTGCCACACCACTCTACTGGCATTGAGAAAGTGAGACTCTGTCTCAAAAAATAGTAATAAAATAAAATAAATTAACTGAAATACCCACATGGGAAAAAAATGTTTAAAAGAAGAAAGATAGAAAAGGGGAGAATTATATAACCCTGATATGAAAATTTAAATACAATAATAGAAAATACATAAGGTGATTTCAGAAGCTTTTAAGGAAAGGTTAAATAAAGGTTCAAAATTGTAAACTAAATACAGACAGAAAATAAACTTCAGAAAACTTGCAAACAATATTCTGGTATAAACTTGACAGCTAAAGTATAGTTTTATTCTTTCTATAAGTGGGTTTAAACCTGAATTAAGAAGCTTAATAAGTAAAAAATAAACTGAAATGTGAAACTGCCAATTCAGAAAATATCTAATAAGGGGCTAGACATTTCCATATAGACTTAAAAAGTAGATGCTGAAAATTACTATGAGAAATGGCTCTCTGTGCGAAACATCCTTGAAGGCCTCTGATCTCAGGGACTACCAAGGAGCCTACCAAGGTCAGGATCCCCTATAGCTGAATTTGGGTTAACAAAGGTAAAACAGTCTATATTTAAGCTAGAATAAAAGGGATCACAGTTACCTAACAGAGACACAGGGAACTTCTGGGACATGCTTTCTTGATCAGAGCGGAGAAATCCTGGGTCATCACTTGGGATGCCATTCAGTCCCTTGTCACACTATTTCTAGTTATGCTTGTTAGTTCATAGCTGTCTGGGGCCTGCCGTCTGGAACTTCACAGGCTTTGTACAACTCTTCCTGACAGATGATTCAACAAATGATTCCAAGAACAGGATAAAATCACATTAGTTAATGTGCAATCAGAACATCAGATGTGTACAGACGAAACTTAGGGTTTGAGGACAGAACCAACAGCAGTGATGAAGAGCTGGACGGTTCTTGAGGTCTCTCCTGAAGGTATGGCTGAATTAGGACCGAGAATAGGGGACCAAAAACTACATGTTCCCACAAACCTAGGGACAGACTGGGTGTTCTTTAGTGCAGAGCCACTTGTAAACTTATTTATCATATCAATCAAGGACAATTTATCTCAATGAAGATGATCTTAAAAGCCAACCTATGGGAGTCTCCTCACTTTTGAAATTTAGGCCACTAGAGTAAACTCCTGCAGCAACCCCCCACTGGAGTAACAACCAGTCGACACCAGCAGTTCATACAGATGATGTCATCCACTCACACTCTGCCAATCCCTGAAGTCCCGAGTGCCATTTAACAATAGCTTTCTGCTCTGCTCAGAGAAATTGTCCCTGAAAACACAGCTCTCCCACTGTAGTAAGCAATGCATTTCCCTTCGCCCTGTTATGTCAAGTCCTCAGTAGTGGCTGCATCCCCCCTTGACAAGGACAAGGCTTATCTGTCTCTTGTTCCAGTTCTCATCTCAGTGACCGTCATAGGTTAGGCTTTGCATGTATTTGAATAAAATTCAGCAGACAAAGAGACAAGAAGGGTTGTGGTTTTCCTGGGTAACACAACTAGCTGGTGGTGGAACTGTATTTAGAAACTCTGACACCCACTACCACAGAGAAACAGTTTGTGATTAGCCCTTCAACGTACGAGCAGAGGCAGCCTCATACTGTATATGGAGTCCTGGATCATTTAAGGCCTTGCAAAGCCAAGGGATCCATTTTTAAAGTGATCTGGGAGAGACAGAGAGTGTGTATGTGTGTGCATATATATATGTGTGTGTGCTCACACACACATATACACACACATGCACACACACACTGCCTTATTCCCTCTCTCTCTCCCAGATCACTTTAAAAATGGATCCCTTGGCTTTGAAAGACCTTAAGTTTTATATATATAACAGCACAAAAACGTTATAATGCTTTGCTTCTGCTATCTCCAAAGGAGAGAAATGAGAGAGCCCTTTATTCTTTTATAATATACCTGAGATAGAATTATAATTGCTTCCCCCTTTTAAAGCTGTATTTGGTATTGATGGTAAACCATGTTTGCCTGGGTAAGCATCCTGGCAATAGAGGACTAATGTATAGTGGGGCCACGACGGTGGCCAGTCCTCTTGCTCCTGACCTGGAATTGGCATGGGCACTTGCACACAGGGAACACCACTCCAGGCAGTTTGGTGGAAGCATCCGTGTTCCTTTCCATCAGCACTCCTTGTTCACTCCTTGTTAGAGATCTAATAGATCAGAGCTTCCCAAATTCAGTACTGTTGACATTGTTGTCTGAACAGTCATTTGCTGTGAGGGCTGTCCTGTGCCCTGTACAATGCTTACCAGCGTTCCTGACCTCTGCACCCTCTCCCCCGGACTTGGGCATCAGAAATGTCTCCAGACATTCCAAATGTTTCCTGGGGGACAATGTCCCCCTGGCAACTGCTATCTTAGATAAAGAACAGGTCGCCCCTGACTCCTTTTCTCTTTCTTTCTTCTAGAACAGGGCCTCCCCCACTTCTTTTCTAGCTATATCTCTGGTCCCTCTGAGCTTGACTGGGCCTGGTGAAAATCAGCTAGTGACTTCAAAAAACACATGCAGAGCCCCTGGCAGGCATCCATCTCCCTCACTGGACCAAACTTTTCACGGGCAAAAACAATGCCATTACCATCCTTTCACCAAGCCCATAGTACGTAGTCAGCAAGTGTAATTGAAAATAGGAATTGTGTGGCTCCGTGCCTGTGACTCAATGGGCTAAGGCACCAGCCACGTACACCTGAGCTGGCAGGTTCAAATCCAGCCCGGGCCCGCCAAACAACAATGACGGCTGCAACCAAAAAAATGGCTGGGCGTTGTGGCGGGCACCTATAGTCCCAGCTACTTGGGAGGTGGAGACAGGAGACTCACTTGAGCCCAGGAATTGGAGGTTATTGTGAGCTGTGATGCCACAGCACTCTACCAGGGTGACAGCTTTAGGCTGTCTCAAAAAAAAAAAAAAAAAAGAAAGGAAGAAAATAGGAATTGTGTACATTTCTGATTTAACTTCATATGTGAATTAAGTTCAAGGAATCACCCCTGGCAATGGAGAGGGGAGCTGTCTAAATGTCTAACATTTTCAACTTACATGTAGTTTCAGAATCTAGAGTCATTGGGTCAGATTATTAAGAGTTAACACAAAGCAGAAAAGTGTGGGTGGGGCAAGGATGAGGAGAAAAACCCTGATTGTTGCTGTCCAGTGGTTGTCATACAGTGAATGTCTTGTAGAGAGCTGGGAATTGCCCTCCCTGGATTTTTAATTTCCTCCTCTAACTTTTCCATGTTAAGGAAGCTAGACCAATGGGTCCTCAGCTGCATACACAGCTGGTTGGGGCTGTGGGAGAAATACCCAGAACAAACGCCACAAGGCGATGCAGGTAGATAACAAATGCCACTGCAGGGCTAGTGGAAGCAACACTGTCAGTCTCACATTAGGAGGGAGGGCAATGCAGAATGCTAGTAACCCAGATGATGATACCACACTTTGCAAACTCAGTTGCTATTTTGCAAAGAAAAAATGGGCTGGGCTGAAACACTGAGCTGCTTTGTCTGGTGCACAGCAGTCTTCCTGTCCACTCTCCCTTCCACCCCTTCCACCTTGAACACCCCCCACCGAAAGTGCAGAAAGCTGCAGGCTTTTCCAGTGTACTGATCCAGTGTACCCAGCTTATCCAGATGTTCTAAAGGGTGCTATAAATTCACAGAATTCCAGGACCACAGGGGACTCTGGAGAATTAAGTAATCCAGACCCCTGAATCTGTAAATAAAGGACCCGTCAGAAATGGCAAATGGAAAACAAACAAAAAGTGATGACCAGCTCTGTGTTCGGAAACACGTCACAGCAGAACTAGTTTCTGACGTGCTCTTTCCCTCTCCCAGTCCATTCCACCCCAAACCAAAGAGTTCTGGCTTTCTACACAGGTGGGCAGTGAGGAGGTGCCCTGGGGATGATGTCTGTACAAAGGGGGGTGCCGCGTTTTTAAGGCCCAGGGTCACACCCACCTCCACAGCCTCGCGCACGGGTAAGACACTGTTGGTCTTCCTGGAGCCCAGGCGGAACTTGGCGGCCCTGTAGATCTTCCAGTACACGAAGAGGACCACGCTCAGCGGCAGGTAGAAGGCACCGATGGTGGAAAACACGGTGTAGGAGGGCTCGCGGCTGACCTGGCACTCCTCGCGCTCTTCCGAGTAACTCTCGCCCCAGCCAAACAGCAGCGGGGCCAGAGAGATGACGGCCGAGAGCGCCCAGGTGAGCAGGATCATCACGTTGGAAACGTGTCTGCGGGTGCGGAGCGTGTACTCCAGGTGGCGGGTGATGGACCAGTAGCGGTCCAGTGCGATGGCTGTCACGTTCCAGATGCTGGCAGTGCAGCAGAGCACGTCGCACGAGATCCACAGCTGGCAGAGCCGCCGGCCCAGCTGCCAACGGCGCCGGGACGTCTCGTGCACTAGGCTGAGCGGCATGACCAGCGCGGCCACCAGCACATCCGAGACCGCCATCGATGCCACCAGGTTGTGCGGCACGCGGTGGAAGGTGCGCACGCGGAGAATGGTTGCCAGTACCAGCAGGTTCCAGGTGAACGTGGCCGCCACCAGGAAACCCAATAAGGTCAGGACAAGCACCCCGAAGATAGAGCGCAGGGGTGGCCTGGTGCGCAGGTGGTCTGTGCTCGTGCCAAGGCTGTGGTTGGTCTCCAAAGGGGAGGGGGTGGACAGGGAAAGGAGGGTTAGGTTCGCAGGCAAATCCATCTCTGGTCAGGAGACAGGCCCAGGGTGTTTGCTGAAGGGGCGTCCAGGGGCCTTAAATTAACTGCTGCACCAATCCAGATGTTTGCAACCTCTGGTCAGTGGTGTGTTTCTGGGAAATGCCTGTGAATTCTGCCCCAGCCTCCTGCCAGTGAGCATCTGTGGCCGGGAGGAAGGCGCTGGTCTGGAGCGCGCAGGTCCGAAGCCCTCAGAGGCCAGTGTCGCAGCCAGGGCCCCCCACCGCGGCGGCGACGGCTGTCTGGTCACCGGAGCGGGGCATCTCCCAGGCTGAAGACGCTGGCGGCCGGCGTGCGGTGCCGGGAGAGCGGCTGGTGCGTCGTGCACCTGCCCCGGAGCGTCCCCTCCTCGCCCCGCCCCCCTCTGCGCAGTGGAAGCCAGTTGTTCTGGGACTCCTGTGCTCCGTGGAGGTCTCCCCGCAGCCGCTCCGAGCCTGTGGCCGGAGAGTGCAGGCTGCCGGCCCTGCCTGGTGCCAGCGGGAACCAGCGCGGCGTCAGACGTCAGCGTGAGACCCGCGCTCCCCGCCCCCAGCACAGCCCGGAGCTGTCCACAGTCCTGCCACCGCGCTCGCCGGGCCCCAGCGCTGTCCTGACGCCGGTGCTGCTGCCCGCTTGCTCCTCGCTCGCCCAGCCCCGCCTCGCCTAACCCGAGCTTAGCGCTGGCCATGGTTCTGTCGCTCCTTCCTGAAACGGGTGGCCCTGCGGGACAAGTCGACTTGCCTTGAAACCCTCCGCGAGCCTCTACCACATACGGCCTTCGCGTGCTCTGCAGTCTTGGAATGGCAGCTCAGCTTCTCTGGGTGCTTGCCTCTCATAGCAGCGCTCGGGTCCGGGGTCTAAGGGAGCTTTGCTGGCTTCACGTCTCAGGAAGACTTCAGATCCCGAGCGCTGTGTCACTGCGCGGCTGCTCCCGGGGCAGGACACCCAGCCGCGCGTGTGCGCATGCGCGCGCTCCGCGGAGGGCCGGGAAACTTACCTGATTTGTGGTCTTGGGCCACAGGTTAAATACACAAACATAACAAAAGCTGACAAGCAAAAAAATGTCCGTGTGTAATTTGGGTGACATCAGAGCCACCAATCCACCTGCCTTGGCTTCCCAGAGTGCTGGGATTACAGGCGTCAGCCACTGTGCCCAGCCTTTTTTTTTCGAGACAGTTTCACTTTGTCACCCTCAGTAGAGTGCTGTGGCATCACAGCTCACAGCGACCTCAAACTCCTGGGCTTAAGTGATTCTCTTGCCTCAGCCTCCTGAGTGCTGGGACTACAGGCACCGACCACAATGCCCGGTTATTTTTAGAAGCAAGTTCTCGGTCTGGCTCAGGCAGGTCTTCAACTCAAGCAATTTACCCACCTCAGCCTCCTAGAGTGCTGGGATTACACGTGTGAGCCACCACGCCTGGCCACATTAAGCTTTTTAAAAAGTGGATATCAGGGCGGGGCCTGTGGCTCAAGGAGTCGGGCGCCAGCCCCATATATGGGGGGCAGGTTCTAGCCCAACCCTGGCCAAAACTGAAAAAAAAAAAAGTGGATATCAGTATTGTGCATTTACACGTAAATTTGTACAGAAGCCTTTTGAAAATGAGCCTGTGGCTCAGTGGGTAGGGCACCAGCCCCATATACTGAGGATGGCAGGTTCGAACCCAGCCCCGGTCAGATTGCAATAATAAAAAAAAAAAGATAGCCGGGCCTTGTGGTGGGCACCTGTAGTCCCAACTACTCAGGAGGCTGAGGCAAGAGAATCGCCTAAGGCCAGGAGTTGCCACGGCACTCTCCTGAGGGCGATAAAGTGAGACTCTATCTCTACAAAAAAAAAAAAAAAAAAAATACCACTTAGTGAATTTTACTATAGTGTCACAAATATCCATAATTATATGAAAAGAATATTAAAATGCTCCTCCATTTTCCAGTTAAATATTTGTGTGTGGCTGGATTTTCTTCACAAACTTAAACCAAAATAACATCACAACAGATGGAGCGTAAAGACACATGATATTCCAGCTTGAAGAGATTTGCAAAAATGCAAAAATTAGCCCTGGCCGTCCTGTCATCTGCACTGCTGAGCCATCACCTGACCTGGACCACAGCTCAGCTACAAGAGCATTTGAGGGGATCCTGGGAAGGCTGAGCGTGGGTCCCAGGGGGGCCACCTGATGTGCTAGTGCAAGTAGGAAGATTTGCTGCTGTCACAGCCCTGCTCTGAGGTAGACTTGACTCAGAGGTCAGGGGAGGTTTTCCCAAAAGGCAGCGCTGTAGGTGGGACCCCTGTCAGCTTGGCAGAAAGAGAAATGGCTGAGGTGAGAACATCGGAAGGCCCCTGAGCAGTGGCAGAAGGCCTGAAAAGTGGGAGACTGGGAAATAGGGGACCTGTGGAAGAGGTGTGTGGATGAGCCGGAGAGAGTGAGCACAAAGTGTGAGCCTGCAGCACCTGCCAGAGAGTGTCTGCTGCAGACTAGGACATGGGTGACAGATGGCTCTGCTTCACTTTCCTAGGGACCCATCCCCTCCATGGACCTCCCAGAAAAACCACACACGGCCCTCTGCCTCAGAGCCTGCTTCCAGGGAACAGTCCAGGACAGCAGCACAGCCCTTATGCAAGGGCACAAGGGTGTTAGTAAAAGCTGGGTCCTCACACGCTGCGAACATCGCTCAGGATGCTCAGCAAGCGCTCAGATGAACATGAAATACATAATCCTGGGAGAGCTAATCTGCTGAAGAAGAAAATCCAAGATGCTGCCATGTGTCTTGAAACACGATGACGTGCTGTCAACAAAGGACCTCACACACAACAGTGGTCTCGCGAGATCATGACGGAGCTGGAAAATGCCTCTCGCCAGGGATGCAGCAGACACATTCCCCATGAGTCTGTGGTGACGCTGGTATGAATGGTAACACTGTGAGAGTTTGTAACCCAGGAGCAAAGGCTATCCCAGACAGCCTGTGTGGGCGGTGGGCTATCCCACGGAGGCTCGTGTAAGCACTCTGACATTCACACAATGGAGAAAACCACTTTTCACATTTCTCAGAACTTTTCCCTCTTGTGAAGTGACTTAATTATTTTTTCTATTGAATAAAGTTACTACTCTGAAGTTAGTGGATTACGGTGAAGAGACTATTTCAAATCTTATGCTAGAACAGAATATTCTTACTTGCCTCAACCATTCTTACTACAGAACCTCTTGGCAAAGATAGCACACTGGTTCTGGAGAACTGGAAGCCAGAGTTTGTGGAGGTCAGCCTGCCTGCTCCCTGGTAGCTGCAGCCGGTCTGCTCCCTGCTTCAGGACTAAAGCAAAGGTTAAAGCCTAGCATTCCCTGGCCCTATACAGAGGACAGTCTATGAAGTGGGGAGTTTCCAGAAGAGTGAGGACCCTGGGCCCTTCATTGATAAGAAAGGCCAGAATAGAAAACCAGTCGAGAAAGAACTCACTGATTTGAGGGCACTCTCTCAGGACATGACACTTAGTGACCCAGAAAGGACCACTGGGGACGGGGCCCCCACTGCAAGGGCAGAAAATGCTGCTGAATTAGCTGTAAAAACCCTGAGCTGCCTTAATGGAGGAAGGAGTAGCTGGCCAGGAAGGGGCTCGCTGGAATAGACGTATCACGTAAGGCTGAAGATTCAGATGGTTGTTGGGTTCCAGGGGGCTCAGAGGATGCCCCCCACCATGCCAAGGCCAGTGGAGATGAACCAGAGGGCAGCTCAGTGGTGGATCTCCTCTGAGGCCAGGAGGGAGGGTACAAGAGGCAGGTCACAGAACTGGGCCCACCACATCCATGCAGGTGGTGTGGTGCTGAGTAATAGGGGCCAGGTGTAGGTGCTTGGTCACCAGAAGCCAGGAACTCACAACTGAAGTTTACCCACCCTGGGAGAGGGGAGGGGCTAGGAGCACCCTGCATCCCTAAGGGCAAAATAGGCAGGCCACTGCTGAACCTCTATGAGCACTCACATTGGCGGAATAGGAGGCTGAGGGCCATCACCCCACTGTAAAGCTTAATCTCTTGTTCAATTCCGGAATGAAGTCAATTTTCAGATCCAGAAGCCATTGACTAAAGAGAAGGCCTTGTTCCTGGTAGAGAGGACCCTGCAATGTCTGGCCAGTATCCTAACAATTCCCCTAGTCCTTTCCCAAAAGAGCCTCCAGTCATCTACTCAAAGGAGTGTCTATGTAGAAAGGGGGTACCCAGATGCATGACGGATTGCTAGACATAGGATCACAAAGCATATCACAAAGCATCATCAAAACTTTTCTAAATTCACCTCACCCTCCGCTCTCACCTTGGCAGGTCAGGGGTTCCCTGGAAGTGTCTCCGGACCTCCACTCCTAAGCGGTGTGGGCTCTGGCCATCCAGCAGCACATGTCTGCTCCTAGTTATGACAGAGCAAGGGAGTCTTTGCTTTCCAGTGTCCTGACCAGAGACCACCCACCTGTACCATGGTAAGTGCATCCCTAAGTGTTTTGATTGCCTCTAATATACCAGATTGATGCAGAAGGGACACCTGCCCTGAAGAGTGTGAGACAGCAAAATGCACAACACGTGCATGGGATAGGCTCCAGGGTATGTATCGGTCACAAGACAGGCAGCCCAGGGAAGACCCTGGGGCACAGTGACCAGAGGGGCTGGGAGGAGGCAGGCTTGTAGACAAGAGGGTGGGTGGTCCCTGGCTCCAGCAGGAGAGTGTGATTGGCTGTTTGAAAAGTTCCACAGCTGGCAGAAAGGTGAGACGCCTGAGGCGGTGGAGCATGTGGGCGCAGCTGGGCCAGTGATGGGCGCACTAACTGCGGGGCCGCCTTCCCAGGGGACGGGCATCTCAGATAAGAGCACGGAGCTCAGAGGTTTGACCTGGGGTTCTGCAAGGCCCCAAGATGTCAAGGCAGCTTTTGAAATTTGGGGCCTTAAAGTTACCAGGTGCCCTGCTTACAGCTCCAACTGTGGGGAAAGTCCCCCTTCCTCTGGTCTTTTGAGGGCATCCCCAACTGAGGCTGTGACACAGCTGTCATGATTTTCAACTTGCACCCACACACTGAACCAACTGAATCAGAACCAAGTTCAGGTTTTCCTCCTCCCTCACTGATCTCCTGGGAGCCCCAGCAAGACCCTAAGTGTTAACTAGGGAAGTAGCTCTGAAGTAACTGTGGCAGGGGACGTGGGGGGCTTGGGACACCTCCACAATCATACCCCATGAGCCATTATGGGTCCGTGCCTCAGCCACCTTTTTTTTCAGGGAAAGTCAACAAACAGATTTACCTCTGGAAACTTTGCTTCGAGGGAAGACGGTCATACATGGCTGCACTTTAGAATCCCCTAATTAGGGCTTGAATGCACCAAATGTCCCCTTCCTGGTGGTGCCAACACAGCCAGACCCACTGGCAAATAGGCTGATCAATAGCCAACCCGCCACAAGACAACGACGTGGGTTGGGGAGAGGTGGGCAAGGTCAGAAGCGGGTGGCAGGGGACGGCCTGTTCTCAGGGCCACCTCTGCAGTGTTTCCGTCATTGACGGCTGTGCTGTGCACGCCAGTGCTCTGATCCATCCACCTGGATGTGGTGGCTGGCAAGGCTCCCTGCACTGTGCCCTGGACCTGGTGACAGGTTCTCTCCTACTCACTGTTGCACTTAAAAACGCAGCCGGTGAGTCCCCTGGAAATGGGTCAGAGCAGATTCCAGCAGGGTGAACCTTGAACCACTTTCTTCAGGGTGGTCTCCTTTCACTTTAGAGGGAAAAATAATACCCCACATAACTAAGTGTCCTTCCAGAAACCTCCCGTCTTCTGGCAGGCCTCTATTTTACTAAGATAGTCATGGTATTTGCTAGTTCCCTCTCAGCGGTGCAGCCAGCGTCTTGTTTATCAGCGTAAGGACCAACTGTGTTCTTTGGGGCGTCAAATTCCTTCCAGACTGGTACAGAGAGCAGGAGGGCTGACCACCCTGCCAGGGAGCAGAGGATTGTTTCTGAGTTTTGTTGTTGTTGTTGTTGGGGTGCTTTTTGTTTTGTTTCATTTTCCCAAGAAAAATCACATTTACCAGAGCAATGCCTGCATGCCAAGTGCCATAGCCTGTGTTAATTTACTCCACGGAAAATCCAATATCTGGGATGATAGCTGCAATGACCACAGTCACCATCCGAGAACTACCCAAGCATCTTTCATATCAGCCACGCAGGTGATTGAACCGGTGCAGGGCAGGGAATAGAAGCCCTAATAATCTCCATAATCTACCCAGGATGCAGGGGTACAGGAAACTGTCCCCGCAACTGTGTCCGAAGCCAGAACTAGACTCAAGGGCTAAAGTAGGTGGCAACAAGAGCTTCCCACTAGCCAGTCCTGTATCTCACATCTTCTCAGCCCATTTCTTCCCTACCCTAGTGAAAGGACCCAGCCTCTCTGCAGTGGCGTGAAGAAAAATCTGTGGTTTACACACACCACCACATTTCGGAGGCTCCCTCAAAGGGGCCCAGATTTCTCAGTCCAGAGGCCTCAGATCTGTGAGAGGACTCAGGTCTAGGAACTGCGTGAGGGGCTTTAAGACTCCAGTTTGGTAATTTGAGTCAAATTTCTAGGCCTGTCCGCCAGGCCTAGAAGGGATTTTTTTTTTGCAGTTCTTGGTCAGGGCTGGATTTGAACTTGCCACCTCTGGCATATGGGACCTTCGCCCTACTCCTGCGAGCCACAAGTGCTGCCCAGTAGAAGGGTTTTTTTTTTATTAAAGAAATATCTTGTGGCTCAGTGAGTAGGGCGCCGGCCCCATATACCGAGGGTGGCAGGTTCAAACCTGACCCCGGCCAAATTGCAACAAAAAAATAGCCGGGCATTGTGGTGGGCGCCTGCAGTCCCAGCTACTCGGGAGGCTGAGGCAAGAAAATTGCCTAAGTCCAGGAGCTGGAGGTTGCTGTGAGCTGTGTGATGCCACCGCACTCTACAGAGGGCGATAAAGTGAGACTCTGTCTCTACAAAAATAAAAATAAAAAATATATATCTTACTAGGCTGTCAACATATTTTATTCATGGAGATCCCAGGACTGACTCGCCACCACCTGGGATCCCCTGGTCAAAATCCTTTGTCTCTCCGTCCCTAGGGTCTATGACATTAATTTTGTCAACAGGTTTCTGACAGTTGAAGACTCCCTGACACCCCAGTATTTCTCTTTAATTTCAGATTGATGTGAGGTATAAACAATTAGGTTACAGTGACAATGTTTACATTTGTTAGGGAGAGTCCCTGTTGCATACCCAATATTTCTTTTCTTTTTTTTCTTTTTTTTTTTTTTTTTTGTAGAGACAGAGTTTCACTTTATCTCCCTCTGTAGAGGGCTGTGGCATCACAGCTCACAGCAACCTCCAACTCCTGGGCTTAGGCGATTCTCTTGCCTCAGCTTCTTTTTTTTTTTTCAGCTCTGCTGGAGCCGGGTTTGAACCTGCCACCCTCGGCATATGGGGCCGGCGCCCTACTCGCTGAGCCACAGGCACCGCCCGCCTCAGCCTCTTGAGTAGCTGGGACCACAGGCGCTCACCACAACACCCGGCTATTTTTTTTTATTTTGTAGTTCAGCCAGGGCCGGGTTTGAACCCGCCACCTCTGGCATATCGGGCCGGCGCCCTACTCCTTTGAGCCACAGGCACTGCCTTACACTAGTTTCTTTATATGTCCAATCTCTAGCCAGTGTTCATATTTGGCAACTTTTTTATAGTTGGTTTGTTAAAATCAGGTTACAGACAGGGCCCACATATTAGGTTGATAGGTCTCTTAAGTCTTCTTAATCTCTGGGCTCCCTATGCCTTTTTTATTCTCATTATACATTTATTGAAGGAGATTGGCATTTATCCTACACATCGTACTTCTGCAACTTCAGGGTCTGAACAAATCACCCAGGGATTTTCTTCTTTTTTTTTTTTTTTTTAAGATGGAGTCTCTCTATGTTGCCCTCAGTAGAGTGCTCTGGTGTCACAGCTCACAGCAACTTCCAATTCTTGGGCTTAAGCAAGTCTCTTACCTCAGCCTCCCAAGTAGCTGGGACTATAGGTGCCTGCCACAGCACCCAGCTATTTTTCTGTTGCAGTTGTCATTGTTGCTTAGCTGGCCCAGTGTGTGTTGGAACCTGCCAGCCTCTATGTATGTGACCAGCGCCATAACCACTGTGCTACGGGTGCCAGGCCCACGCAGGGATCTTTGAAAACAAAGGTTCTGATTGAGTAGGTCTGGGCTGCAGCCTGAGAGTCGGCATTCCTAGCCAGCTCCCACGGGGCTTCAAGCTGCTGGTCTGCAGTTCACACTTCAAACAGTGAGGCTGAAAAGTGTCACTCTCTTGATTTAGCTAGCTATGTCCTGAATTGTGTCATTCAGCATGTTCCT
>CAUYRH010070791.1:0-14257 GCA_963574655.1 Perodicticus potto | reverse complement strand
GAGAGATTTCAAGTAGGGAGAGAGAAGCTCTCTCCGTTCCTCTCCCGGTCTTTCCCCGTCTCCTCCTCTAGGCCTCTAGCCTCAGGGTATATATAGGTGTATGGGTTCCTTGGCCAGGAAACGAATGAATGCAGTCCCTTCCATTTTTTGTTTTTTTTTGAGACAGAGTCTCACTTGGCCACCTTGGTAGAGTGCTGTGGTGTCATAGCTCACACCAACCTCAAACTCTTGGGTTCAAGTGATTCTCTTGCCACAGCCTCCCAAGTAGCTAGGACTACAGGCGCCCGCCACAACGCCCGGCTATTACATTGCCCCCCTTTTACAAAAAAGGAAACGAAGCCTCAGGAAACTAACATGCCCCAAATCAGAGTTAGTTGGTAGCAGAATCGGGCAGTACCCCCCAGCTCTGATTGTAGCACCTTTTCTCATGAGCACTGCCAGATTAGTGGAGTAGACTGGTGGTCCTCAAAGGGTGGCTCTTGACCAACAGCATCTGGACACTTGTTAGAAATGCGCATTCTTCAGCCCTATCTCAGACTTACTGAATCAGAAACCCCAGAGGTGGGGCCCAACAATTTGTGTTTTTAAAAGCCTTGCATATTTTTCTGATGTTTGCTGGTGTTACAGACCGTCTGATGAGAACAGGGATTGGCAAACGTTTTTCTTTAAAGGATAGATAGTAAAAATTCTATATTTTGCAGGCCAAGAGGTAAAATTGAGGTGAAGATGGAGATTCTTACATAGCAAGACAAAAAACCAATTTCCATGAACGTTTTATTGATGAAATTCAAAATATGACAATAGTGACCATGTAATTTTTCTTTTCACAATACGGGCTCTAATGATGAGAAAAATAAAATTCGCTTGGGGGTGATAACATTTTGCTTAATTGGGATTCAGAGTTAGTGTACCTGTGATCAAGTCAATGGCAACTGTTCATTCACTCCCTGTACAAAGCAGGCAGTGGGACCAGATTCAGCCTACAGGCTGTCGTGAGTAGCTGCAGGTCTAAACCGTCCTAGCTCAATCAATAACATTGGGTGTACTTGGGTCAATTCTTGCCTTAACTGAGCAGTCACTATAAAAACTACCGGTTTAGTGACTCCACACCTCCAAGCCCCTCCCCCCGGAACAGTTGCTCAACTGAACTGACAGATTTGACCAGGCGTTTTGGCATCCTGTGACTCTTGGCGAGGCTGTGCTAAGTCAGGCAGTCCTTGCCTTACACAGCTCCCTGATGGGGAAAACAGCTGTCCAGCCAGGTGGCAGAGCAGCTGCAGGAAGCCCTCAGCCCTGCTCCCACCACCACCTGTGGCTTGAGTCCCTTCTTCATCTGGCCCCTCCTGGACTTCCCTGGGGCCAGCCCTGGCGAGGCAGCCCCTCTCCTGCTCCAAGGAAGGTGGGTGTCTGAAGAGGACAGAGATTGACTTGCCCTCTGCTCCTTTTATCCTTGGTCTGGCATTTTCAGCACCTGTCTGAACTTGTAGCTGGATGGGAGACTGCAGGGAGCTGACATATACGTAAAAGAAGTAGCAAGAAGCTCAAAATGTTTACAGGTCCCTGAAAAAGGCAGAAGTAACACATGGCTGACACTCTTAGATTGAACGGTGTCCCTCCCAACAGCACGTTCAAGTCCTAACCTCCAGGACCTGTGAATGTGGCTTTCTTCCTTATTTTAAAAGAGAGTCTTTGCAAATGTAATCAAGTTAAGAGGAGGTCCTACTAGATTAGGGTGATTCCTAAGCCAACGCCTGGGATCCTCAGAAAAAGATGAAATGTGGGCCCAGAGACACAGAGAGAATGCCACGTGAAAATGGAGACAGATATTAGAGTGATGCTATTTTCAAGCCAAGGAATCCAAGTTGCCAGACACTATCAGAATTTAGGAGAGAGCATGGAACAGATTTTCCCTCAGAGCTTCCAGCAGGAACCAAACCTGCTACCTCTTGACTTTAGACTGGTCTGCGGCACTTGGCTACAATAGCCCTGGGACGCTATAATAAGATTGCTTCTTATTATTGATAATAAGAGAATACTAAGGGCGGCACTTGTGGCTCAAAGGAGTAGGGCGCCAGCCCCATATGCCGGAGGTGGCAGGTTCAAACCCAGCCCCGGCCAAAAACTGCAAAAAAAAAAAAAAAAGAGAATACTAAAATATAGTGAGAGATGTCAGAATAATGAACAAACAAAAAACATTATGCTTGTACAAATCCTTAGCAGTTGAGAATGGGCTTATGGCACCGAGTTAAGCAAAAGAAGCAGATGTCAAAATTAATTCTGCAATTTTAAAAATTAAACATTTTAAGTAACTGCATTAAACATTTATAATTCACATTGATACATATATTGATATGTAAACAAAAGTTAAAAGAAAACATAATATGTTATTTGCATTATTTATTCTGGGGTGGGGATTAAAATTAGCATAGGTTCTCAAAATCAGGGGAAAAATGATAATTTTAAAACATAAAAAAAAAAATTTTAAGTAATAATCCATGTTTAACCTGAACAAAAAAAAACCCAAAAGTATGAAAGCAAAAGGATAACAGTCTAGAATCAGAGCATTGTGAAGTGGGGCTCTGAGAAGCCTAAGGCTTGATTGCTGAAGAGGCAGCTGGGAAGCTCCTGGGAGAGCAGCTCAATTAGAATCCGACACCAAGACCACTTCTCAGCCTGTGTTGCACATTAGGGTCATCTGGGGAGGGTTTTTAAAAACAAACTAAAGCCCAGATCCCACCCAGGTCACCTGCGTAACCCAGGGGAGGGCACCCACGATTGTATGAAATTTAACTATTATTTCAATCAGTCTGCGTTTTGAGAAAATTCTGTGTGAGAAACCCTGACTTTGGCTTCATCAGTGAGGGGAGGTGACAATATTCCTAACATGTATCATTTGGGGACATTTGCTGCGTAACTGGCACTATTCCAAATTATTTACGTGGATTATCTCCCTCGAACATCATTATAACAAACGTTATCATAGTTGCCCTGATTATATCCATGTTAGAGATTATATAACATTAACTATCACAGCCAGGGTGACATAGTTGGTAAGTGGCAGGTGGAAAATCTACCTCTCCACTGCCACGTTATATTCCATCTTTAAAGCTTAGGATATAGTTGTCCAAGCTGGGAATTTGGTAAACAAGGTGGTAGCTGCTCAAATCCAGAGCCCGCCTTCCCCAAGCTTTACGCAGCATGGTCACCGTATGTCACAGCACCTCCTGTGTGCGTGCATTTGATTTAAAATCTGAAAGTTAGTTCGGCTCCTGGGCAAGCTTCACATTTCCAGAACCGAAGATGCTGGGCCTCTACCCTTAGAGAGCTTTGGTGAACTGCACAGAATTCACTGTTTATGCTGAATCAGCAGAGAAATTTCTCTGTGATCTCAGGACCAGGGACTGCAGGGCTCCTCCTTGGAGACATGCTCGTGTCCACCCTGTGGACACGAAACCCGAGAGCATCACCTTACTGGCCTCCACCTCTGCGTCTTGCCTGCATTTCCCTACCACCTTCTCCTCAGTTATTGCTAATGCTATGTTGCCGTTTTGTACTGTGTCTATTTAAATCAATGACCTTGAAGCTTGGCTACACTTCAGAATCACCTCAAGAGCTTTAAAAAGTCCTGATGTCTAGGCCACACCCCAGACCTAAGGCAGCAGGGCCTCAGAGTAGCACTGATCCCTTTAAACTTCCTTAGTGAGCGGTGAGCAGCTAAGCGTTCCAAAATTCTTTCTGGAAAAATATGGGTCAATAAATAAGTAATAATAGAGCCCTAGACCATATCAAGTTTCAAATAGCTAACTTACAATCATCACAAACGCAAATCATATTTTAAGTGTTCTCCCTGCCCTTTGACCCGAAGTATTTGTGTTAACAGGGACAGCCAGAGAATTCTGCTTCCTCCGACTACTTCTCTTTAGGTCTCTTCCACAGCCCTCCTTCAAGCTGAGCCACCTGTTTTTTCTCATTCAGAAAGCTCCCACCCCACATACACACACACAGGAACCCCCTGCCCCACTGTTTTCCAACATCTGTGCCTCACCAGGGACTTGAAGGCAGTAAACCCAAAACCACAGTAAGCAACTCTTCTGTAATTTGCTGAGCTGCTATTCTAAAAAAGAGACTAAATATTCCCCCCACACACACTTTTTCTTTTTGGTTGTTTAAATGAACTGTGAAATAAAACAAAGTTGTGGCTTTGTTTTCCAGAAACACTTTAGTAAATTGGCTTAATGCACAAGCAAAGATAATATCCTGTATAATTCCAAAAGGAAAAGATTCTCCAGTGGAACCTAAGAGTATAGCTCTTTGCATCAGACATGCACAAACCCAGATCAAATGGGGAAGGGAGAAGCAAACCCAAGGGTAAGAACAGGTAGTCTCTGAAAAGCGTAACAAAGGGACCCCTGAAAACAGAAGCAGAAAGGTTAGTGCATGGTCAGGGCAACAACTGAGTGCGTGACTTTTTATAAACATTACTCTGCCCTCTACCTTCATCTAAAACCCTTGCTGTCCTTCATGACCTTGGCCTTCTCTCCTGTTCTTTTTTGCCACATTCTTCTCAAGAAGTAAAGCTTAAGCCCAGCTCACCATGGACCTTCACCTTACAGGACATCATCAGAAAACCAAATAAATAGCCAGGCGTTGTGGCGGGCGCCTGTAGTCCCAGCTACTCGGGAGGCTTAGGCAAGAGAATCGCCTAAGCCCAAGAGTTGGAGGTTGCTGTGAGCTGTGACGCCATGGCAATAAAGTGAGACTCTGTGGAAGGAAGGAAGGAAGGAAGGGAGGGAGGGAGGGAGGGAGGGAGGGAGGAAGGAAGGAAGGAAGGAAGGAAGGAAGGAAGGAAGGAAGGAAGGAAGGAAGGAAGGAAACCAAAGAAAGTGAAATTTACCCATGCAGACAGCATGTTTCAATCTGGCAGCTAGAAAAGCGGAGACAAAGAGGCCCAAAGACAGCGTCCTCTCCCTCAGGGTCTTCCTGGGCGCTCACCTAGCATGACTAAAGAGTCACAGGCTGGATTAAGTCCTTCAGCAGTGCTGATAGAGCACCTTCTCAGTGCCAAGGCCGCTCCTGGGTCTGAGCTAGACAGTCTGTGCTGGAAGTGCCCACGCCCATGTAAAGCCAGGCTGGCACTGAGGGAGGTACAGGTGGACAGGTACAGGTGTGTGGGGGGTGGGGAGCAGAGCCACGTCCAGCTCTCTCTCCAACTCCTCCTCACCTTCAGCTCCTAGTATTTTCACCCAGTTCATCAAACACGCCAGGCTCTTCCTAGACGCAGCCTCTGCCCTGCCGTTACCTCTCCCTGGAGGACTCTGCCCCAGTCTTTCTGGGTGTGACTTTTTCCTTCCCATTGTCATGTCTCGGCTCAAACATGCTCATCACATCATCCCCTGCTACCCACTCACAGGAGAGCCGCTCGTTATTTTCTGTGTCCATTGCTTGTTTGTTTCTTCCTTCTTAGCCACAGTTTGAACTGACTTTCTGTGTCTGTCCCCTTCCTCCATAGAACCCTGTCCACTGCACCTGGTACAGTACTGACACATGGTTTACGTCTTTAAATATTTGTTGGCTGAATAAATGAGGGAGGTGATACAAATCTGAATAACAGCACTCATGACATCAAACATTTAAATAGAGCACCTGCCAGGCACAGCTCTCGATGCCTTAAATGAATTCTTTTACTAACACCTGAGCTGAATCTGAAAGACAAATGGAAGTGGCCAGGTAGAGAAGGGAGGTGAGGATGTTCTAGGCCAGGCGTCCTCAAACTTTTTAAACAGGGGGCCAATTCACTGTCCCTCAGACCATTGGAGGACTATAGTTTAAAAAAAAACTATGAACAAATTCCTATGCACACTGCACATATCTTATTTTGAAGTAAAAAACAAAACAGAAACAAATACAATTCACACCAACTCATGTGGCCCGCGGGCCATAGTTTGAGGACCCCTGTTCTAGGCAAAGACCTGGAGGTGTGAAAACACCCAGCACACTCAGGAGCTGATAACAGGTGGATATGGAAGGTGGGGTGGGGAGGGGTCACACAAATTGTCAGAGACAAGCTGGAGAGAAAAATGCAGAAGCCTGAGAGGCTCCAGGAGAGAAAGATATAATTTCATACTGATGCCAAAGTAGAATCACTGGGAAAAGGTTTGGAGCGTCCCCTGAAATTTCACAGCAACCAGTGCCGACGGCTCACCTGCCAGCCCCGGGGACTTTGTTACCTCCGTGTGCTTTAGAGGGACATTTCTCCACTCTGGGTCCCACCCCAACAAAGTTGCACACGACTATTGTGATAGTTCATGTGTGCACTTGACTGGGCCACGACATCCAGCTGGACATTACCTGGGCGTGTCTGTGAGAGCGCTTCCGCAGGAGGACACTGGAATCTGTGGACTACCCACAGCAGACTGCCCTCCTCAGCCTAGGAGGGCTTGTCCATCCTTTGAGGGCCTGAATTGAAAAAAGGCTGACTCTCCAGGAGTAAGCCAGACTCTTTCCTGCCTTCAGACTAAAGGTGAAACATCAGCTCTCCTGGGTCCAGGCCTTCAATCTCAGACTGGGTCTATACCAGCAGCTCTCCAGGACCCCTGGCTCTCCAACCCACCCAGCAGATCTGTGGACTCCATGATCATGTAAGCCAATTCCTTGTGCAAATTGCTTTCTGTAGCTACACACATCCGGAGAATCCTGACTAGTATGACCATTCCTTAAACCCTGGCACTTCGGTGATGGGGAGAAGGCAGAAGGAGACAACCCAAGGGGCTCAGAGGGAGAGGGAAGGAGCAATGTGAAAGTGGGAGAAAAGAGTGGGGAAGCCAGGGCCAGGCAGCCAGAGGCCACCCTGCCTCGCCTTACGGCCACTCATGGGCCCCACAGCTTGCACTCAGTGGACGGATTCAGGTCCCAAATACATTGCCCAAGAGATTCTAAATGGCAGCCTCTGTCCCTATACCGTCAATGGGCTGGGATCTGGCCACTGACCAGGGCACCGACAGGAAGTAGCCCCTGAGTTTCTTAGCAGCACCCTGTAGACCCATCCCCACCCACACCCCTTCCCAAGGGCAAGGCTTCTCTAGAAAGAGAAGAGTTTCCAGGCATCCATCTCCTTTTTCTGCTTTCCGCTCTTCTTCTACTACCTCAGGCATGTAGGATGTGCTGGCACACAAGTGTCCCCCAAAGTATGGAGAGAGAGAGAGTTCTCCTCAAAGGGGAAGTCAGGGAGGGCTGTGGGTGGGGTCAGACCCCAGATCTGGCCTTACGGCTGATCTAGCAATGGATCCTGAGGCAAGTCTCTCTCTCTTGGTCTCTGAGCCTCTGTTTTCTGCTCATGTGATGCACTGTCCCCTCAGGTCCCCATGAGTCTGACATTTAAAGAATCAGGCCCTAGGCTCCACATCAGGTGGCTGGCTCAGGATCCTGGGAAGTCTCGATGTCAAGAAAATCTTTCAGGATCCAAAGAAGCACTGCCCCCTTTTGTATCTGACGCTTGGAATGGTTGTCCCTCTTGTTTTTAGGAGGGGACCTATTTGTCTTGGGCAGGGCCATGGGAGATCAAGAAGAGACAGGAGAGGGGCCAGTGTGTCCAGAGGGTTCTACCCCTCTCCAAATGACCATGAACTCATGACATGTAATAGTCCAAGGATTTAATATGTGCATGTAATTTTTATTATAATAACGAGATTTAGAGTCAGCAAACCTGTGTTTCAATTCAGTTCACTCACTGGCACTTGCTTACCAGATCACTTTAAGCAAGTTAATTTTGTGCAGAATATGTCAAATGAGGCTCATAATTCCTACTGTAGCAATAGATGGAAGATGGCCTCTGCTCTACTACCCCTCCCACTGAGAGGAGAAATCCATTTTCCTTCCCTGAAATCTGAACCAGGCTTTGTGACCTGCTTGACCAGTAGAATGCAAAAGTGACACTCATTATCAGCCATGGCTAGAACACACAGAATCTTGAACTTGTGCCATGGTCTCTTGGAAATCTTACTCTTGGACACTCTCTTAGGACCCTGGTGCCATATTCCAAGATGCCAAGCCACATGGAGAGGCCACCTGCAGACATTCCAGGCAACCAGCCCCACTGAGCTCCCAGCCAACAATCAGCAACACCTGACACCTATACAAATGTGCCATTCTAGATGTACAGGCATTAAGTTACAGGGAGTTTGTTGCACAGAAATAGATCATTGGAACATCTCACTTGCAAAGTAAGTGAGCATTATGTAACATTAATTGTCAAGATTATAGAAAAGCACCTTGGAAACCATAAAGTACTCCACAAACACAAGGGTCATTGTTAATATCAAGAGTTCCTGCCCTGTCCTTCCCATCCTGTCCCAAAGGGCTCCTGTAGGCCCTTGTTCCAGTCCATGGCAACTTTCTCTGTGCCTGAACTCTCAAATGTTTCAGGTAAGTTTTTAAGAGAGGTCAAAATTGCAGAGAGTTGCCCCAGGAGTGCCTGGGGTTGCTTATCTTAAACACCTGCATTCTCATCCCTACATCTGCTCACAGCCATTTCAGGGACTTGATTTCCCAGTATCCAAATGTGGCTGGATACAGGAATACAAGCTCCTCTGTTCATGTGTGCCCTCAGAACTGGATGCTCTAAACTGTCCCTGAAGCTAACATTCTTCAGCCAGAATCTATGCATATTTCTCCTATCAACAAGCATTTATTATCACAGTGAACCACAGAGGTCTAATTCAAACAGAGGGTCACAATGATCCACTCCAGCAGAGTGGATATATGATCATAATTAGTTTACCGTGATTTCTTCTCTGATGACCTTAATAAACCTACTGCTAGAGAATTGTGGTACTAATTCTTCTACACAGCTTGCTCACTGACACAGATTCTTTGGCCTGAGCCATATTCAGTAGAGTATCTTTTTCAGTACTCCCAATATGACATCAAACATTGAAAACATGTTGATGAAAACATGGATTTCTTTTAAATCCATTCAACTGTTGAAATTTTCTGATCATCTAGAGTAGAAATAAACGAAGGAATCTTTTTATTTAGAATCCAGTTCATTGGACACATAATTGACAATTATTTTTTGATTTCCCACTGGGTTAGTATTTGAAGTAGGGTTACACTTGTCCCCTGTTATGCCAGTTCCTCAATCCATCTGTGCAGATGGAGGGCAAAGGATCAGCCAAGTTGCCCCACAAACCTGATGGCATCAACTCCACCTCTTATTTGTCTCACATAATCTTTCATGAAAGATTTCTCTGTAACATGTGATGCTGTTGATAACATTTGACTCACAGTAGAACTTCATTTGAACTTGATCTTTTCAAACCCTGCTGCTGTTCCATCAACCCAGTTTATCTAATATTCTAAGTCCTTTGTTGTCATTTCAACAATGTTCACAGCATTTTTATCAGGAGTAGATTCCATCTCAAGAAAACACATTCTTTGTTCACCCCTAAGACACAACTCCTCATCTGTTCAATTTTTATCATGAGATTATAGCAATTCAATCCCATCTTTAGGCTCTCCATCTTATTTTAGTTCTCCTGCTATTTCCATCACATTTGCAGTTATTTCTGCCACTGAAGTCTTCAACCCCTTAAAGTCGTCGCTGAGTGTTGGACTCAGCTTCTTCCAAAGTCTTGTTAATGTTGATATTTTGATCTCCTCCTATGTTCTTAATGGCATCCAGAATGATGAATCCTTTCCAAGTTTTCAATGTACTTTTCCTATATCCATCAGAGGAATTGCTACCTATGGCATTGATAGCATTATAAGATGTATTTCTTAAAAAATAAGATTTGAAAGTGAAAAGTACTTTTTGATCCATGGGCTGCAGAAAGAATGTTGTGTCAGTAGGCTTGAAAAAAATCATTAATATCCTTGTATTTCTCCATAAGCACTCTTGGGTGACCAGGCACATTGTCAATAAGCAATAATATTTTGAAAGGTCTATTTTTTTTTCTGTGCAGTAGGTCTCAACAGTTGGCTTAAAATGTTTAGTGACCATGCTGTAAACGAATGCACTGTCATTCAGGCTTTGCTGTTCCATTTATAGAGCACAGGAAGAGCAGATTTAGCATTATTTTAAAAGGTCCTAGGATTTTCAAAATGGTAAATGAACACCAGCTTCAACTTAAAACTACTAACTGTGTTTACCCCTAATAAGAGAATCAGCCTGTCCATTGAAGCTTTGAAGCCAGGCACTGACTTCTCCCCCCAGCTACGAAAGTCTTAGATGGCATCTTCTGTGAACCGAAAGCTGTTTTGTCTATATTGAAACTCTGTTGTTTAGTGTAACCACCTTCATCAATGAACTTAGCCACATCTGCTGGATAACTTGCTCCTACTTCCACATCAACACCTCTATGTTGTGGAGATGGCTTCTGTCCTTATTCTTCATGAACTATCTTCTTCTAGATTCCAACTTTTCTCCTATCACTTCCTTACCTCTCTCAGCCTTCCTAGAATTGAAGGGAATTAGGGCCTTGCTCTGGATTAGATTTGAGCGTTTCCTTAAGGAATATTGTGGTTGATCTGATCTTCTATCCAGACCACTTAAACTTTCTCTATAACAGCAATATGCTTTCTTATCATTTGTGTGCTCACTGGAGAAGGACTTCCAATTTCCTTCAATAACTTTTCATTTGCATTCCCAACCTGGCTAACTGTTTGATCTAAGAGGCCTAACTTCTGCCTATCTCAGCTTCTAATATCTCTCCCTCACTAAGCTTAATCATTTCTAGCTTTTGATTCAGAGTGAGAGATATGTGACTCTTTATTTCACTTGAACATTTAGAGACCATTGTAGGATTATTAATTAGCCTATTTCAATATTATTGTGTCTCATGGAATAGGGACACTTAAGAAGAGTGAGAGAAGAATGCCTAATCAATTAGGTAGTCAGAATACACACAACATTTATCAATTAAGTTTGCCATTTAAAATGGGCATGGTTTGTGGTGCTCCAAAACAATCACAATAGTAACAATGAAGATCACTGATCACAGAGCACAATACAGATATGATGATAATGAAAAATGTTTGAAATATTGTGAGAATTACCAAAATGTGACACAGAGACATGAAGTGAGTACATGCTGTTGGAAAAATAGTGCCGATAGACTAGCTAGATGCAGGGTTTCCACAAACCATTAATTTGTAAAAAATACAATGTCTGTAAAAGTTCAATAAAGCAAAGCAAACTAAAATGAGGTATTCTTGTATTCCATTCAACAGCTAAAGCCTAGGGATGGAAGGGACCTCCTAATGCCTGGGCAACATCATATTTTTTTCCTTTGGACCTTCCAACACTTTCTGTCCAACAGACAAATCTCTGCATTGAATCTCTCCTGTTTGATATACCTAGAGTAGTTTGTTTTTTGTTTGTTTTTTTTTTTTTTTTTGCCTGTCTTGTAACTTTATTATGATCCAAGACTGGGGAGAAGGATGGGGTGGGAGGCACTATGTCCCTCAAGAAACAGGTCCTTACACAGCTTCAAGTTGGAAGAACTGGGGGAAGAAGAGAAAGATCTCTTCCTCCTTGCTAACAATGGCAACTTAGTAAGAAAGTCTGGCCCACCTCTGTCACCTGGAGGTCAGGTGGCACGATTTCCATCAATGGGCTAACATTTGACTTATGTAGCTACTTCCCAGTAGTAGGGGAACTACCTGGGAACTGAGCTACGGCAGGTTTCTTCCTCCCAGCAGGACACACAGCTGTGCAACCTCAGTAGGGCAAAGCCAGCTGACAGCTAGTCAGTGTCCATTCCCTTCACCAGTCCCTGGAGGCCTCTGAGCCGGGGGGCAGTTCTGGTCAGTTCCTGCCAGTGGCTTGTGGTGGCATGCTCTGGGAGGGTACCTAGAGTAGTTTTTACTTTCTTTACTAGACCTTGCTGCTACTCAGCTATCTAAGCATCAACAGAAGACACTGTTTATTGCCTACTCATTTTCCTTTTACCTTTTTTGTAAATGGAATTCCAATTTTAATCACATTAGCAGATTTTCCAGATAAACACTCACTTTTCCAGTAAGCTTTGCAGGCAGGGGTGACCACATGTGATAGTTTTAGCCACTGAAATATAAAAAGTTTTCTGAAAGGCCAGGCACAATGGCTCACACCTGTAATCTTAGTGCTCTGGGAGGCCGAGGTGGGTGGATTGCTGGAGCTTAGGAGTTCAAGACTAGCCTGAGCAAGAACAAGACCCCATCTCTAAAACTAGCCAGGTGTTGTGGTGGGCACCTGTAGTCCCAGCTACTAGGGAGGCTGATGTAAGAGGTTCACATGAGCCCAAGAGTTTGAGGTTGCTGTGAGCTATGATGCCACAGCACTCTACCAAGAGCAACACAGTGACACTCTGTCTCATTAAAAAGAAAAAAATTAAGGTTTTCTGAGTATTTCAGGGAATGTTTTTGCTTTGCTGATAACAGATAGAACTGGTACTACCACTTCCAGACTCTTCCCTGCCTTGAGTGTAGATATGATGCTTGGACCTGCAGCAGCTCTCATGCATCTGTGAGTCACCAGACCTGAGGACCGAAGGCAACACTCTGGGAATGATGCAGTGGGAACCTGAGTCCATGACGGCCTTGAGGGACAGCTAAACAACCCAGCAACCGCCTTAGCCCTAGAGTCCCTGCTTCAGTCCCCTCCTGTCACAATCCAGTGTCCTAAAGCTTTCTTTATGAGTTCTAGCTCTTTTCAGTAACTTCTGCCTTCATTCGACTACCTCGGAACACTGGAAAATAGCGTCCAGCTCCTGCTCAGCTCAGTTCGGCTGTATACTCATGCAGCGAGGCAGGTTCAGAAAATGAATAAAGGAGTATTCCGCGAATGGGAGTCAGCGAGAGCATGTGTCTGGGCAGGCATCTGACAGGAGCCGCCCATACAGTGTTTGACCTCCCTGTCCTCATTTTGAATTGTCCTTTACATAAGCTCACCACACAATCCTCATTAGAGCCTCGATAAGATGGAGTAGGTCGGGGCAGATTGTTTGAGTCATGGCCAACAATACAATCTTGCAAATCCTTTGCCCTCACCCTACTTCGTTCCTTTTCTTCCTGATGAGAATTAGCTTTGGAGCCCCATTTTCCCAGGGAGGCGAGCTGGCGATCCCTGCTGACCACGGTTTCTCTTGCCACAGTCTAGTTTGATCAGGACCTGGTACTGCCGATCTCTCCCTGGGAGGTGCCCACCGCCTGGCCATGCTTCAATTACGTGGACATCTCATCCCCGCAGAGGTTGTGCTGCTAGTATCCCGAAGCCAGATTAGAATTTTATAAATCCTCTGCGTTTATTTGATCTCCTTGATCTCCGGAGGGATTCACACCCTGCATGCCCCCCTTTCGCCTCCTCCAGCCTGGGTTCTTTAGGAAAGGTGACTGAGGGTCACTGGGCAGGGGAAGCTCCCTTGAACTGGTCACTGGTCACCGGCACGTGCCTTGTTAACGAGTGCCCTATTGGTGAAGAAAGGGAGGAAATGAGGAGAAACCTCATTTCTCTCCTTCGATTTGTTTTTTAATCAAATCAAATTCTTAATTACATTTGGCTGAAATGAAATTATGCCTCTGAAGAGCTTCCAGATGGAACCAGGAAAGTGACTTTAGCTGAAGTCCGTGGCCATTGTGGTCAGCACAGAATGTTTTCTCCCACAGGGGCTGCCACCTGGGGGCTTTTACTCTGAGGGACAAAGGGCGCTTCTTCGGCCTCTCTCCTCACAAATGTTGCATAGAGAGATTTCTTTCCTGGGTGGGCTGGGGACTTCTAAGCATAGTGATTCCCTAAAATGGGACAGGGACTCTGAAAATCTACCCTATGAAGAGCTTGTAGGACTTTTCACTAGGAAGCCTGTATTCACATGCTGACCCGCCCTCCCTGCCTTGTAATATGCGGGGCGTGGCCTCTCTGAGCACCCTGTTCCCCAGCAGATTTCCCCCACCTCCTAGGGTGTTCGTGAAGAGTAAACCATATGGTTTTGGCCTAGAATTTCTTTCTTTTTTTTTTCCTTATTTTATACCTATTTTCCTCAAAGAGAAGCTACCCATTACCATAATTAGAATAAAGTCTACGATGCTGCTTTACTTAAAGAACCTGTGTTTTACAGGGAAAAGGGAAAGGGAGGGGAGGGGATGGGGGAGGATGGGTGGAGGAAGGGCAATTGGTGGGATCACACCTACGGTGCATCTTAGTAGGGTACTGGTGAAACTTATTAAATGTAGAGTATCAATGTCTTTATATAGTGATTAAGAAAATGCTATGAGGGCTATCTCT